>JAVHNF010030574.1:0-17093 GCA_034783455.1 Micropsitta finschii | reverse complement strand
CCTATATTAGCTGTTTCCTATTCAAGTCATACTCCTGGTAAAAGAGTAACCACATACTTCTAGCAGCCATTACACCTACATCCTACAGAATCGTGCCTTGGTCTCTCAAGGTGAGAGGTTCACCATACTACCCCCAACCCCAAATTTTAAGCCAAACTTGGTTTCCACCTCTATACAGTTAACTCCTCAATAAATCTCAGAATACAAACTAGTAAAAAACATAGTACCTTAAGTGCCTGCAGTCTAGCTTGCTCCTCCTCCAATGCCTGCTGTTTTTCTTTTTCATCCATCTTCCTGAACAACATTCCTGTACAGGCAAGTGTGGAAACAGCCCTGGAGAGGGCAGTAGCTCTAAAAACAGTAATGATTTTAAAAAGTTTTATTAAGAAACAGTCAGATATACATCACTGATAGCGTAATCATCAAGTGCCTTAGTCACATGTCACTCCCCTTCCATTCCAGTCTTTTTTGTAACAGAGTAAGGGAAGAAAAGCAGGCACTCCAATAATGGAGTTTGATGAAAAAGCAGTGTGAGTACACAGGATTACTTCCTCAAGTTTCAGCAGGTAGGAACTGGAAAGTATAAAACATACCAGCTGTCTTTTTTCTTTAAGATCATACAGATTAGATTGGAATTCTATTCCATTCAAGTGACAGAGACACAGAAAGCCTGTCTGTACATATTATACACATAACAGTGAATAAAGCAAAGTTATTCGCTATAGAATATAGTTTTTAGCAGAGTATTGTGCAGTAAATCCTTGGATACTTGCAAAACCACACAAAAAAAATACAAGGAATAAGATAGCAACTTGGGAATGTAGCTTACACTGATACATTTATTAACATCTACCATGTTTCTGTGGGAGAATACCTATGCCAAAAAGATCTCTCTCACTCTTCCATCAGAAGCACTGTTCATATATATAGATACTGTACTTGACTGAAAAAAACCCAACAAAATTTCTGTCAGCACAGCGCATCTCAGCCAATTTGGCTGTTCTGAGAAGGGATCAAAGAACTCCTATGAGAGGGTTTTAAGATAAATTCAGTCTGAGAGGTGGACAATGGACAATGAAGGTGAATGCCATCCTATCTTGGGTAAAAAGAGCCTCAAAACCCAAATACCTTAGAAGGCTTATAAGGCAAAGAAACTGAAACAAGTAAAAGCTAAAAAGAATAATCTACAAAGTCTCAGCTCAGTGGTTTATTACAGCATAACAGTCTGTCAGAGATACAGGCAGACATACCCAGATTTCAAATGCGACTAAGCTATCAGACTATTACTGACTAGATGCTACACTTATACTTTTAGGAAGATACATTTGGAAACGAATAAAATTCAAGAACATCAAATGACTGAATCCTGAAAATTCTTAGCATGAAGATGACAAATCCCAAGTATGGGCAATCACTGTAATTCATTGGCTGCTCACCTGATGGCAGCGGAGACTTCTTTAGTTTTCTTTCCCTCTACAGAAGCCAAATGCTGTTCCAGTGCTTCAAGCAAGCTGCTTGGTGCCTAGTAAAAGTATTTATAAAATGAAAGTTAAAGTACTTATAAAACATTGTTTCTAGACAACACATCATTGTTTAGTACACAGATTAGTTTCCTCATCCACTAAAACCAAGCAAAATCTCATACACCAGTAACTGCCATCCTGCACATCAGTTGTTCTTTAAAGGTTCTTTAAAAGGAGTAGCACAGAGACATGCAACTTCTCTGCATGGAAAAGCATATTCTATACTTACTGTTTCTAAAACCCTCTAAACAACCCCTTCCACCATAAAACCTAAAGCAAACCAACCAGTAAGTTCTCTGAATTCTCTCATTGCTGCAGACATCCAACAACATCAGAGATGAAATTCTTAGTAGTTTTATGTCAGGGAAGACACCTGGGCTAACCCAGATATTATGACTTGAAACAGGCTGCATTTTGTGACTCAGCCTCCCTTCCTCCACCCAAAGACATCTGACAGACTGACATCCAGACAGAGGAAAACGTACAGAGGAAAACATAACCCAGTTATGTTCATGAAATACAATTACAGCTATAAACATCACTGTGAAACAGGGCGCCTACAAAGGGAAATATTTTCTATATAGGAACTGGCAAAAGTGGCAGTAGCATGACCATTAGTATCAAGGAAGGAAAACAGTTATACAGCAGCAATAAAAATAAACCTCTAAAGAGATAAATCCATTGTTGTCAAGAGCCGTTTAAAGAAACTCAGAAACTTGCATATCCCAGAACAGAATGATCACCAGAAGCATAAACAAAGTATTGAGACAGATTAAATATGGTAGACCAGAGTAGAAACAAAGACATGATCCTGCCAGAACATATTTCAGAAATGCAAGCACACAGAAAATTAAATTTCTGTGAAAGCCTGGTTTTAAGAAATTTCATCAAGTTCTTTTAACGTGACACTAAATGGATGTACAATTATTCAACTCTTATTAAATGCCATGAAATTTACTATAGAAGTGGACTGCTTAACAGTGGCACTGGAGTTATGGAATACACAGGATGCTGACATGCACCACCACAGTTCAGAGTTGCCTTTCACACCTAAGTGCACTTACAAGAAAATAGCCAAGCTATTAAAGAAAAAGTTGTGAGAACAGCAGCTATAAAGGGTTTTGCTCACTGAAAGTTTCAGACACAAAAAGCAGTAAAATGAAGTTTCAAGTAAAAAGAGAGAAAAAAAGGCTTTGAAGAGCCTTATTAACCTTATTAACCCAATTAACTGGACAAGTGCATATAAACCCAGTGAATTACCACTTCAGACTTGAATATGATTTGATTAGCATAGTACAGAACAACTGAATACTGCATTAATAGTCAAAGACTAAGATGCTAAGATCAAACACCAACAGAAAACATCAAACTAATATTTTGATTCATTCTCTGCTCTTACACTGCTGGTTACAGTCGTATTTCTTTCCTAGAACAAAGGCCTAGACGTTCTTAAAGGGCTTAATATTAATTGCTAGGAGCAAGCATTAGAGATTTGTATTTAAAACATGTGTGATTTTAGATGGAATGTTACTGCCAACTGGAATGTTGGCAACAACACAGACAATGGAAGCTTGTGGTTTCGATTTGACTTCCATATTAAAAAAGACACTGGCAAAGTTTAGGCAAATCTTCATAGTAAATACATTTTTACACATGAAATTTAATTTTGTGAGGTGGTGCAGGATTAGATGTGACTGTTCAGAAGTTTACATGTTAGATTTTAACTGTTTCACACTGGCTCCACTTAAACAGCCTGCGTACTATAAACCTCTAAGGCACTCCAGTTTATTGCCAGAGCCTCCTGACAGACTGACATTTATTCTACTCATCAGGTTACTCTGCACTACAGAAAGGACACCAAATACCTCTGTCCTGTTGGGTTGGTCCCAGGTTAAAAATACAGTGTCCCTATGAACTGAAGGAACTTGCAAAAGAACCTGTTGGGTTAATCAATAGGATATGTAAACTGACCTGAGTAAGATCTGGAATGTCTCCCTTATCAATTCCAACTTGCTGGGTTTATAAGGAGAGAGAAAAAAAAAAAAAAAAGTCCATTATTACACGCAGTGGCAATGAAAATAAAACCAGTGATGCCTGAATGTTATCTAGAAACTAACGTATTAAAAAGGGATATTAATAACTTTACAAACTGGGATGAGTTTCACTGAAACTTAGCAATCACGAGTGCATTAAACTGCATCTCAGAGCAAGCCCAACTTTTCATGCAGCCTAGCTTTCACACAGAAAAGACTACTGGGAGCATTAGAAACACCCACGTTGCTTACTGGAATTACATCTCCATTGTTAGCAGTTACAGTAAAGGAGAGCACTGTATAGACTGTAACATTCAGTTCATACATTTTGGACCCTTTGTGCAATTTGTAACAACACCACAGAAAATTTACTCTGTTGTCTGGCTAATAAAAAGGATACCCAAGAAACTCACTTCATGCTAAGGAGTCTATACTATCTTCAAAATCGCTGATCTGTAAAGTACTTTCTCACATAGCAAAGTCCAGCAGGTATTACTCTGTATGTGAAGTTCATTTTTATGACTATAGACTACTGTACCAGTACAGACAGCGAAACACCCTTTCCATTGATACAGATTTATTTACCTCTGCTACTTTGAGGAATTCTGACAATTTGGTCATTCTGGCTAGAAATTTTTTGTAAATATCCAAGCCTTCTTTGCACTGGTTCTTCTTCATATCGAAATATCTTTCTGAGGATGCAAATAAAACTCATGTAAGATAACACCCCCCCAGCAAAAAGCCAAGACAATATTATAAAAGTAAAGTTGAGACAAGCTTCAGACAGGAGTAACTCAAAGCTATGCAGATTTTAAAGTTTACATGAATACCTGACACCTTTTGTAATAAGTCAATCAACAGAAAACACTGGTTTTTCTATTTTTGAACATTAGAACATAATGCAAAGCTTTTTTAAGCACGAACGTGAACCACTGCAACTGTTCAATTAGGTATTCAGGGGAATGGTTTCAAGGAATCAGCTTATTAGCTGGCAATGAGGCATATTATTTTAGCAATTGAAAATATTCCTGGTATGGATATACATTTTTAGACCCTGTATCATTATATTGTGATGTTTGCAAATGGGCTCAATATCCAAAAGACATCAGAACCATTAGAGTGGTTCAAACACTGAACTGACCTACCAAAAGAAGGATGGACGACATCCTTGACTTTTTATGGTTTTGCCCTATATAATTACAGATATTTCATTGAGAAAATGCATTAACAGAACAAACTAAGATGTTTTCATTCAAAAATTTGCTTAAGTAATCATTATAAGGCCTTACTAAGAGCTTATTGCTCTTGGACAAGAAATCATTCATGTCACCTACTAGGCTCATGAGATTCAGGTACCAGGTAAAGGTGAATAGTCAAGCTATAAATTATGGGAAAACAGAATTCTGTCATACTGTGACCATACTGAACACTGAAAATACCAGGTGTCTCACTAATACTTTTACAGCTCAAATGCAAAGGTTACCCACTGCACATATGGTATCGATCTTTTGTCTCAGCTTCTGTTTCATGAGGTATTCTTCTAGGTAGAAGCATATGTTTAAGCCTATGCTAGTTGCTACTGAAACTGGGACAGGCTTAATTCACTGGTAGTGGAGCAGAGACAATTTATTATGTCAGAAATTGTCTATATTCTTTAGTTCTCTTAGTTCTTACACAAAAGTTCAAATGCTAAAAAAATTCTCACATACCTAAAAGATTAATAATCCCCTCATTGTATGCTGCAAAAAGTCTAATGGAATCTTTAAAGAGGAGCATAAAGGCAGCATTTATAACACCATTTGTTAGTTCATTTGGATTTGCCTGTGTAGAAAGCAATGAGAAAGTAAATTAGTATTTAATAATATAATGAAACTCTCACTTCAATGAGAAAGTGTTACTTAACACTGGGTTTAAAGTACTTACATCAAAATCAAGGAGTGCATCAAGCTGGTTCTGTATGATTGGAAGGGTTTTCAGAAGCTTTTCAGCATTCATGGTTCTCATCACTCCATCTATCCTACACAGTAGAAGACACATATTTACAAGTTACCGAGAGACCTCAGCATATCGTGCTGTTTCAACAACACTATACTGCTTCAAAGGGCCAAAAGGGACACAGTTCTACAGTAAACTTGAGGACTGCCATTTCCCTCCCCCCCAATATGGAAGACTAAACAAAAGCAGTAACAGTCTTACCCTCTTTTCATTTTGGTGAAGTCAACTGCTACAAGTCTATATGAAAGTGCTTTTTCATTCAAGTATCTGCTATATCGCCTAATGAAGGTAGACATATCATAGCCTGAAAATTAAGCATTTGTAAATTAGACATTTTGAGGGGGTACAGGGTTTTTTAAGCTCTTTACAAAAACTATTCTTTTACAAGCCCATTTTTCATCAACTTGCATAAAAATCTCCTCAAAGGCACTTCCCAGAGTCTTGAGATTCACTGTTTTTCACCTTGAGATTTGGTGTTACAGTTTCTTCCCAACTTGCTAGATTAGAAAAACATTCATTGCAATTAAGAAAATAAACACCTAAACACATTAAACTATTAGGTAAGATCCAAGCATAAAATATTAGGCAAGAACCAAGCAGCTCCTATTGAGATAGTCTTAAAATTAGTCTAAAAATGCATTCCTACTAAAATACTTTGGTAACTTATCTGAAACGCCTCAAAAAACACATAAAGACTCCAAAATGTTTTCTACAATTGGCAAATAATTCTCAAGAGATTGGAAGGGGTTCTGTTTATACAGCACATCCTTGTTACCATTCTCCTAGAGTGTACCAACACAGAGCAAAAAAGCAGCAGTTACTTCCTTCAGTGAAAGGTCCTTACCCTGCATGGCACTTTTGTCCAGGTAGTTATTTAAATTGAACAAAGTGTTTCGGGATGCAAGATACTGGATAAAGCGCTGTTGGTGAAGAAGTTGAAAATATTATTGTAGTGAGAGTCAAAACATTTAAGCATATTACAAGAAAGCTACACTTAGCTTGTAACTGTTTCTAGTAACCTTTACCAATACTAGAAATCAGTTAAAAGGGAAAAAAACAAAGGAGAAGTAGAAGCTACTGATTAGCAAAGGCTTTGAAATCCAAAACTCTATTTGGCAAAAATATAAAATTAAATAAAAAGACATCACTTCCCATGAATAAAAGACTAATAATCCTAGAGGAGGCTGCTTAGGTTAAAGTTATAGTTCAGAAAAGACAAGCTGGAAAACACAAACCAAAAACACCACTCGCATTATCCAAGCTCAGGGAGCAAGTTCAGGGAGCTCTGCTGGTGCTGTGGAAGTGGGAAACACTCTCACAGTTACAAAGTTTTAAACAATATGCTTCTGGAACTGTGGTAAGCAACAGCAGCACTGGGGTTATAGTTATATATATACATTGTAATGCACTGATCTGACTAACAACAAAGTTAAGTTTTGACAAGTAATAGCTGGCTCCATAAATAACACAGGAGGAAGAGGCAAACATATTCAGATAGCAAGACAGTTTTAAAAGCTTCTCTGCCATTGTTGAACACAGATCTCCTGTGATAGCAATTTCTTTACTTTCTTGCTTCTTTGTATGTGTTTTAGTCCATAGAAGAGGATTATGATCAGTACACCTTAGTACTGCATTCAAAGAGATGTAGAAGAAAAACAGTTGGAACATGGTCAGGAATGCAACAGTGATGTTCAAAATGTGTCTATACACATTTCAAAATCAGCTGCTGCTCTGAATCTCAATTTAAAAAGGTCTAGGGCTAAGCCTCACTCTCCAAATACTGGCAGTCTTGCACTGCACAATGCACGGATGAGAGGAATTTCAACCTGTTTCAGCCAAAGCTTCATCACAAGAAACAAGTAGTCATGTTGAACAAGAAACTTCAAGACAGTAACTACTCAGAGAACACTTTGACTTTCTGCTATATTTACTTCTACTTAAAATAGAAGTTCAACATCTGATAATTTTTTATCTGTATAAGAAAAAGGCCTCCTCTAATGTATTAGAGCAGCAAGAAGTCCACTCACATTCCACCTAAAATTACAGAACTAGTGTTCCAGCCACATTATCTCAGCAGGTATAAAGTAACTCTTCCAGTTTCAAATGCATCCATTCAAAGCAGAGGAGCAGACATGAAAACTTCTCTGCCACTACAAAATGATGCACAGGCAAATAGACACTGACTGCTAGCCCACAGTGCTTAAGCTTTTAATTTTTACTGTGGTTCAGTTTGTTTGTTTGTTTTCTTGCAAGCTTCAGTGTGTAGATATGAACTGTATTGGAAGAAGAGAATGAAATACACAAACTGACTTACAGCATTCAGTTTAGCTTCATACTTATTCTAAGTAGTGAATTCCAAGCAGTGAATTTTACTTATCCTTGTATTATCCTCTAATTTCAGTCTATTATCTGTTGAAGCTACAATTTAAACACACAAATAACTTGGGGAAGCATTAACAAAGAGCACGCTGTGTTTTACAAGTCATTTCAATGAAGTGAGAGGAGGCAATCAAGATTTCAGAGCATTTTAGTGGCTGAAAGCAGTACCTTAAGAATCATCATTTTAATAATACCAGGAGTTGACAGTTATTTATTACGAGAATGCCTACACACAAGTTCAGGACTAAACTGTCATCTGACCAAGACAAAGTTGAGTTTTTAACAGAAGGACTGCCTAAGGGAGGCTACAGTTCTAATGCCCTGGTATTGTCTGAGAAGCTTTTCATAAATAGTGATGAAATAATTTAAGTGAACTAAAAGCAACAGAAACCTGTTTAGGAGAAATGTTAATAGTAACAATGTATGAAGATTTACCTCACTCAATGACGATTTCCAAGATCCAATATTCTAGTCACCGTATTCCTTCCCCCCTTTAGTAAGTATTCTTATCTCTTAATAGGTTGGCTGCACACTTATGGAGTGCCAACAAGATTCTTCTGCTGTGCTCTTAGTGATAAGCACCAGTCTAATGAAGTAAAGCTCATCATAAAGAGCTCATAAAGCCCTTTATTCTAGAAAGGTCACTCATCATTCCCTCATAGCCCAGCCCAGATACCTGCAGGTATATTGCAAATATTGATATATTTCACTATTGAAATAATGAAAGAATATTTTCTTCTCTGGAGAAGTACTTTCCAGTCATCAGCAGAGGAAAAACAAAGACCATTGAAAAGCAAAGTGCACATCTAATGTTTCAAAGATTGAGAAAAATTTCCAACACACTGCCAAGGAGGCTTTAAGAGAAGTAATCATGTCTTACCTCATTTCCATACATCATGAGGTGGTGTGTTGTAATTAGAGCTTTGAACACTACAACCCAGCTACTGTTTGCAGTTCTCTCAAAAAGTGTATCTGCCAACTGCGGAATATTCACATTCATTTCATTTGTGCACTGTATTAGATCTAAATTAAAGGAAAAAAAAAAAAACACAAACATTACAATAAGCTGTATGCTCAAAGAGGATCCTTATTTTGTGTTTTTATACTGAGAATTTTTATTGGATGCATTATAAGAAATAACTGAGCTATTTTACATTCCCTACTCAGATTCACTGCACTTTATTGAAAGACTCCAAGCATGAACTTCAAAGGCATTTCAATAATTTTATGGGAGTCTCAGCATATTATCAATGACTTGCTCCAGTAGAAACTCTAGGCCCAAATTATTGCCTGATACTCACTCAATCTTAGAAAAAAACAGACAAAATAAACCCAAACAAACAAAACCCCACCTATAACCCCCCTACAACCAACCAACCACCAGGAAAAATGAAAGCAGCAAGGAGAAACTGAGTTATCTGTGCCTCATGAGATCAACAGGGAGCAAGGACCCTGCAGCTCCAACCCGAGCTTGCGTACCGACACACATGATAGCAAATGAGATGCTACAAACCTGCAATAAGCCTCTTTTCTATAAGAATTAAGAACAAGAATTTGATTCTACAGATGCAAACCAAGTATTTTGTGGTGGACCATGGCAGGTCTCAGGCTTTCATACCAAAAAACCTCTTTGTGTCCAAGACTGATTATAAACTCAGTAGTAGAACATTAAGCTGGCAAGCCAAGAATACTTCAAGTCTCTGCCTGAATATTGGTACAAAACCAGAACAGGCTCCAGCAGATACCTGGGGAAAAAAAGCCTGCTGAGAAGAAAGCAAAGAACCAAATCCAGGACTATTCTAAACCCCTCAAGACATGCACATTAGACATTTATTCTCTCTTGAGCTAAATTTGGCTCAGGTGTGATCAAAGTACACCTTAAGGACTGGGCAAGGCAAGAAAAACAAACACCAAGTTTGAAAAGCTTCCTTTGTGGCCTCTTCTTTAAGCCAAGTCTGTGAGCAGCCTGTTGGCTGCAGCGCAGCACTGCTGTTCATGCGGTTTGTCTGTCTAAGTACTTGGAGTAGATGCTTGGGAAGTTGGGCAACAACTGAATACTGGGGTGTTGGCCAACTTGTCTTATTAGCTCCATGTACAGGGCAGACTAAGTTATCATAAGCAATTTAAACATGAACTTACAGATCACACATTGATAGTTTTGGACAAAATACTTCACAGAAAGACTGCACTTAGAATTTCTATCTGTTTCACTGCACAACATATATTACAAATGTATTTTACAGATCTGTTTATTAAGAATATTAAATTCTTTAAGGACCACTGTTTAGAACAACTTAATAACCAGAGTGATTTCAACAAAGTCATGAATTTTAGCTAGTATCTTGCTTAAGTAGAAAGCTATAAAATGCCAATTCTAATAAGTTACTAATTTCATTCTGATGCCAAAGGTTTCAAAATACGTACAAAACATGAAAGTTGGGCTGAAAACTTTCATCCTTATTAGTAACACACAAAATGCTGAAAGAGAGAGTAGCCCTGGAAAGAAGTTTTACGCTATTCATCAAAACTTTATTGTTGAGTAGTATTAAAATATTTCAGTATTTGCAAACATGAAGAGTCTCAAAACACACATCATTTGATACAAGGTGCTCACAACTCACAGCTGTATCATCATCAGACACTGTGTCAAATTAAGAAGTACTTTTCTAGAATATTTCTAGAAATCCAAACAGCTCATAGACAACCATTGCTCCATATAATGAAGCAAGCCCCAGTTCCAGAATTTATACACAGAGAAGACAGGAACTTTAATTCAATAGCCTCATCTACTGAATGAGAACTTGTTTGGTATTTTTCATGGAACTGAAGTGTCTGTAACCAGCACAGAAATGTTACAAGTCCTACACTATGTTTAGAAAAACTAAACAACCAACAAACTCTACATACAGCAATACTTACAACATTACTATACCTATAACATTACTACTAGGGAGCAGTTAAAGAAATTCCACTAATCTGCTATGGTCAGAGACATACAGTCTACTGAAAATATTATTTCTGCACAAAACCTTCTTCCTTTTCAGGACCACTGAGCAAGTCAATTTTTTCTTTGAAGATTTTCAATATTAAGAGTGCTTACTGGGAGAGAAGATCCACATTAAAACCAAACGCTTTCTGGTCTCCAGTCAAATTAGCCAAGGTAATTTTGTTCATATACTGCCAGCACTCTCCACAGAGACTTCAATCTTGTCACCTTCCCTCAAGCTAAGGTCTACCAGCAGCTGTTCCAGTAGGGTCTAAAATAATGCTGAACACCTTGGAGATCCCTTGCATATAGTTATATCTACAACTGATATAAAAATTACGTTCTCATAGTGCTGCTCAGACACAATGTGACAGAAATTATACTGTTAGCAACTACATCAAATGACTCTCCTTAAGGCACACATTTGTAAAAAAGAGCTTTAGCTTTTCATGCCATCATAAAGGTTTACAACCATAAAAAGCCATCTAGATGTCTGTCTGCCTTTAGAAGGGAGCAACTGGCTTCTGCTTTGGTACACAAGACTAAAAGAAGTTTTCTGCCAAGTGACAATAACAGAGTGGAAGTTGATAAGACCTCAGGTGCATTTGAGAAGTCACATGGTACTGTTTTATTCCACAAATGTAGCTCCATGTGATTTAGAAGTGCAGTTCTAGTAATTCCAATAAAGTGCTAGTAAGGGTTTTCAGCACATTCTACTTGTTCCTGTAAAATGTGAGCCTGACCATTTTAAAAGGCAACCAAAATGAGATTTCACACAGTAGGGCTACTCAGATTAATTCAAGCTGTGCTTGAGGCTAGAAGACTTGAATGAGCTGCAAGTGTCATGCACTTTAGACATGTGCTGAAGGCTGGCTTCTCTGAAGACAATTTTTATTGAGGGCACTTAGGTTCAGGTCTTTGGTCTCCTTGAATGCACAAACTCATAAGCTACAGTTGCCAACACCAAAGAACACATGCTTAAGCAAACAAAACATCTCTAAAATAGTAAACTAAGAATGAAAAAAAAGAAATCTCAGTGCATTCTATAGGCCAAAACTGGTGTTTCCTAAGAGTGAATTGCAAAACCTAAGTTTAAAAAGACTCTTTAATAAGGATACTCAGGGCATTTTTTTCTTCATTATTTTGCAACTAGTATAAACAAAACTAGCATCATGTTTGAATTCCAGCTCTTGAGATATGTAACAAAAAAGGCAAGTGTTTCTCTAATATGCTCTTCTAAGTCTGCAATAGGAATATCTATATCAAACAAGCCTACACACAAACTATGGATCTGTTACAGCTGGTGGCAAAGAGGAAAAGGCTGTTACCACCATACATGTGGATATATAGAGGACCACATGAACCTGAGACTGATGAGCAACAGTAATATGGATGTTGGCAGCAAAAACTGGAATGAAATTTGTCGGGCAAGTGATGCTCATTTTCTTCTCACACTACTTACATCAACACTTTACAACTCAAAGCATTTTGCCAATTACCCAGAGGAATCATTTCAACTGCAAGTGAAACTGTGGTGCTATTTCTAGAATGGAATTCGGAAACATTTGAACATCACCGGGAATGAGGGGAGAAGGGGGAGAAAGAAAAATCAAACTGCTTTAAACCAGAAGAGTACCACAGGAGTCTTCAAGCAGCCTGGAAGAGATGTGGAAACCTTACTGCCAGAAAAGTACTAAGTATTTCTCTTTCACAGCTCATCAACTATTGGCACAATCATCTATGAAACCATACAGCTCTTTGGAAAACAGAATGCAAAAACCAGCTATTTTAAATATATATATATTTTACATATATATATACACCGGGTTTTCGGAAAATTCTCAGCCAGGCACTGACAAAAAAAGAGACACGCTTTTCAACTTTCAAGTAATAAGAAAGCAATTATTTTCTTGAGTCAGGAATATCTCTCTCAAGAGAGCTGCAAATACACGAGTTAAAGACAACCATAGTTGTTTAATATTCCTGTATTTCTTCCATTTTGTCACAGGACTGAAACTGCTCTAGAGAAATAGAAGAATTGAGACCACTTGTCTTAACCCCAGCAGTCCTGAAAAAAATTTACATTTTCTTTCTGAAAGTTACGCCATAAATTTTAAGTTTACAAAAACATAAAACAGAAGATTCACTTCAGCAAACTTTCTCAGCATAACCTAAGGAATGCAACAGTTCTTGCTGGAAGACTTAAAAGAGGGCACCTGATACAAATATTTTTATGCGATCTTATAGAGCAGATTTTCCAACAACCTTTGTTTCATTTATATAATAGCTAAATCTGAACTTAGAGTTTCTTTACCAGAAGCAAAGCAATTCAGGTACTCTATCGCACTCTCCCACTAAACAAGGATAAATGACAACCCATAGTTTGTTGGGGTTTTTTAAAGCTTGAAGCAATTGTTAAGTAAAATTCACATTTATAGATGCAAACAACTATGTTGTTGTTGTTTTTCAAGTTAAATTTCCTCAATTACTTAACAAATTACTAAAGAGTTTCAAACTAAAGAAAGGCACCTTACTCCCTGTAGAAGAGTTCAGGGGTATTTCTTGGTACTGTATCACAACTTAAGTATCGCTGCAAGAGCCCCACTGCATCAGCATTCATGAGCTCTAGCTACCGAAAGTAAGAACAGGCAGATACAAAACCAACCCCAAAGTGTGACAGTCATAATGTGGTATTATTGGCAAAACTTAAAGTTCAGAATGATTTGGTGATGACCTATGCAACTTTCTCCTGCTGCATAATACAATTCTGCAGTACCTGAATTATCACTTCTTACAAGATTTTCAAAGCCTGTGTAAAAGTCTTAAGCTTTGATGAGCAACAATAACTGCTTTCTCCTCCCCTGTGCTTAAGAGGGCCATATGCAAGTTAAACAGGAGTTGCTTTTTCCTTTATTACTATATTCACTTAATTTAGGGGGCTGTATCTTTCAAAATTTTGGCCTACACACAGGTCTACTCAGCCAGTTACCAACTTGGCTACAGCTCTAGTTTGTTCCCTTTTTTATTATGGCTTTTCAGTAGTTAGCCAGGAAGAGATATGTCACCAAGGGCATAATCTAGCCCTACTCTACTGCAACCCAGACTCAGGAGGAGGGGAAGTGAGGAAACCCACACTGGGGAAAAAGAGACAAAGACCTTCAGGTGCTTCACTAAGAAAATACCAGCCTCTGTATAATACTTTATGTTACTCTAAAATATTACAAAATACTACAGGAATAGATCTGCTGACTTATTTAGGCCACTCTGACCTACATTAAAAGAAAAAAAAAAAAGAACCCACCAAGTATTCCCATTGACATTTCTTAGGTTTGGGGTTTGGATTTGGTTTTTGTGGGGGTTTGTTGTTTTGGGTTGTTTTTTTTTTCTTTTCAAGAAAAATAAGACTACACTGCTCAGCAGTTAGCAGCCAGACAAAACCTAAGACTCCTAAATACTAATTCAAACACTGCAAGTGTAACATCTTCTTGTAAAACCCCATATTGTAATACAGTGCTTTTTGCTGAGGAAACAGCAAGGGGGGTTTAAGAATTAATCTTAATAGAGTGCACAAACTGACACTCCTCCACAATCCCTGATACAACTACAGCAACTCTCAGAAACATCTTCTTGAAGCTTTTTCTTTAGCAGCAATTACAAGTCATACCAGATGGTGTAGCATTTTTGAATGCCACACACACGTAGCAACCAAGGTGCAACTAGCAGTGAATTGCATTAAATCCATGCTATGTTTTCCTTCATAATTTACACACACTTTATCTGTGAAAATACACTGCGAGATTTCTTTTTCCCCAGAGACTGCAGTATTTAAACTAGTATTTTACCTACCTGTGCTTAATGAAAGCAATTTTTGTGTATTAGTGATAAAGTGCCACACAAAGGCTTGCAGATGTTTGAACACTGGGTATGCCCAGTGAAGAGTGGAGAATGTGCGCTGGGATTTCTTTTTAATCCCTTGCAGAGATATTTGCAGTACCATATTTCACCTCTTTTTTTCCTGTCCTACCCCACCAAAGTATTCCTCTATTTCAGATACCAAATCAGAACAAGCTTTTTGTTTGTCTTAGATCAAAGTCTGAGGAAGTCAATTACACCAGAACACAGAACTCCTCTGCCACAGAAGGGGATTTTCTGGAGACTGACAGCTCAGGACAGGTTTGTATCAAAGATATCCGAAGGAATTCAATAGTGAAAACACAATCTCAGTTTATGCCCTTCTCAAGAGTTTTTCCAGGTTTCAATTTTCTTATTTTGTGAGGGTAACTTACAGTAGATGTCATGATTTTAAGGATATTTTCAACCAATGCACTACATCTTTCAAGCTTCAGAAGCTTTCAAACTACTGAGCAAACTCACCACTTTCTGGCTTCCTGTTATATTACCATTTCTGGACTTAAGGGTTACCTCCTGCAGTTATTCTACCACAGGCAGAACACAAGGTGAGATAAAGTAAGGTAACTTTAAAAAGGCATATTTAAGAAATAAACTGACAGCCAGATTTAAGGCTTTTAATTTCAACACAGCAGCTGCAATATTCACTGTTATAGCTGGACTGCACTCATTCAGATCAAAACCAAATGAGACACATATTTGTTTGTGTTTAACTATTTGATCCACACCAAAAGCTCTCACACAATAAGTCTTTCTTAACAGAAGAGTGCCTCAGTGTTAGAGCACCAAACTATCCTCAAACCATACAACTGATTATACATCTTCCAAGAGCTGGAACAGCAGAGTCCCCTTAGCACCACCAACTTGTGCAAGTCCTGCAAAACTACCAGCCTGTTCCACTGATTTTGAAGAGTCCAGCGTAAAGGTTCATATCTTCTTTCCTCTCCCCAATGGAAACACACACACATACACACACACACGCTTACTTCACTTCTAACAAGATGCTGAACAAGCGTACTGCACAATGTAGAAGGTTTGGAGCACTGGCTGCGCTTTTGAGCAGTTAACAGTAACTTCTATTGCTATCCTGTTACTAAAACGTGAAACAAAGCAATACCACTGATAGTTTTCTAGTTATCACTTGTTCTAGTTACCAGCTTTCTGCCTCTTTCGGGATGCAGAAAAGTATTTTAACGTATTAAGTTTAAATATAACAGCGACAACATACTCTCATCCTGGAAAGGGGCACTGGCTCACCTTTACCCTTCCCTTTACCTCAGTTTTTACCTCGCTTCAAGAGCCGTAAGACATAAAGCCATGCTATTTATGGAAACATTGCAGTCTGCAGTCCACCACATGCACAGAACGACAGAAAACTGCTTAAAAAATTTAATTTCTCGCTCACAAGAGTAAACCTACACAACTTAACCCACTTTTTCTCTCGGTGCCGGATTAACAAGCCCAGAGCACACAGGCTAAGAAGCTCTCACCGGGAAGAGTTCACAAGGTTGCACTAATTTTGTTCCCTGGTATTACAAGGCTCGCTCCCTCCACGTGTAAAGCAAGTTCTGAAGAGCAGACCAGCCAGGTTCACCCGGCCTTACGCGACATTCCCTCCTCCCTGCTGCAAGCAGGAGGGGCCACACCGGCTGCCTCGGGGCTCCAAGCGGCTCCCGCCGGGCGAGCCGCGGGCCCGGCCAGGCCTCCCCGGGCCCAGGCCGCAGGCGGCGACCGCAGGGTCCTACTTACAGTCCAGGTGTTTCTTCTTGGGGCCCATCACCTCGTGGGTCGTCGCCTTGCAGACAGCTTTGGCCACGGCCGAGCCGGTGACACTGTGCTGCGCCGCCGTGATGCGGTCCGTGATCGACTGCCCCGACATCATCGGCGCGGACCCGCCGCGGCGGGCAGCAAGGCCGGGACAGAGGCTCCCCGGCAGCCGGGGAGAGGAGAGGCGAGCGCAGCCGCCCGGGGGACGGGCGCCGGCAGCTCCCTCCGATGTGAGGCCGGCGACCGGGGAGTCCTGGCCGGGCTCCGCCTCACCGGCTCCTCTCACCCTCCGCTGCTGCTCCGGGGGCTCTCTCCGCAGACCCCGCACTGCTCCACGACGCAGCGGCGCCCCTTACGCCCGCCACCGGCCCGGTCCGCCCGGCCCTGCTCCTTCCGCGGGCTAACGCTCGGACTCACCTTTTTAGTGGTGCCGGGGACGATGCCGGTGCTGCCGCCTGTCCCCAATCGCTCCCTCTTCACCAGGGTGAGGTGGTAGCCAGT
>JAVHNF010030572.1:13740-28394 GCA_034783455.1 Micropsitta finschii | reverse complement strand
CGGGCTGGATTCACTCACAGAGCTCAACCTTCGTCATAATCAAGTCTCTGCTATAGTAAGGAGCAAAACTCTTGTATTTTTCTCTTCCTTTATGTTGGTTTTAACAAAATTAGTGTAACTTGTCTAAACTGTATCAGTATTTCAGACTTGTGGAATTTTGTGTTTTCCTGTATCGTGTTGCTTATGGTGTTCTCCTGTGATATTTAAGGTGAAGCAAACAGCAATTTAGTTTTGGTGTTATTTTGTTTAAATGTGATTGGAGCTTGGACTTGATGACCTTTAAAGGTCCCTTCCAAGCCAAACTATTCTGTGAATCTATGATGAGTTGTAGTGATTCACATCTTGATAGCTCATGATGGTTCTCAAAGGGAGGGCAATGATGGGACCCAGATTCTGAAGTAGCTTTGTGGTTCTGACATATAAATGTGGATACTTTTCTTCCATACGGATATGTTTCCTAGAAAAAAAAAAAACCTCTTAATTTCTGTAGCTCAGCTAAGTAACCAGATCATCTTAAATTTCATCACCTTATGAATATTTCTGGGGCAAACACAGAGAAAATAGGCATTGCTCTTAAAAGCAGATTTTCCCAGTTGAAGCTTTAACCTAGCATTGTAAGTCTTTATGTTATAAAAATTAAAGTTTTTCACTTTGCAGTCTAAGAGTTGTAGTTCAGGTATGGCAAGTAGCTTATTTCAACAAGCACTTCTTAAAATAATACATAAAGTCTACTTAAATAGCTGGTCCTCCTCATTGCTTTAGTTGTTGGTGTCCTATTGCTGCTGAGCCTTTCTCAAATCTTCTGTTTTTCAATATAGGGCTTGTTTTTAAACTTCGGAAAAAAAGAAATTTTTGCTCATTGCTAATTCTGCTACTATACTTTCCCCCTACATTAGTTATGTCACCTAGAACTCTCTTCCTTGCTTGTAGCTGCTGCCATTTCACTCTCAGGCGTAGCTCGTACTTACTTCTTGCTTCCTGTTGCTACAAATGGGGAGTCAGCATGAAATTTCAAGTAGTGAGTTACTGGCTTGGACTCTGCACTGCATCTCAATGTTCTGGTCTTTCTTGACCAGAGGCAGTGTTTCAGAGGATAATATTCTCTTCAGGAAAGTGCTTTATTTTGTCTGATTGTTTGTTTGCTTTTACCCTGGTTAAATTCTAATGCAGTGGTGTTACATGTGTGTATTTTTGTGTTGTTTTTTTATTGCATGGTAATTTTTAGCAAGTATGACACTAACTCTCCTTCCTCTAGAGAAGGACTCCATACAAAGTCAAGTGTTGGACACATCATAATCGCTGAAACCTAAAGTAAATAGATGTATTTGTCCTAAATTAAAATCTCTTATTTTAATGGCAGGTGTTGTCTTTTTCTCTTTGCACAACAAGGTACATGTATTTATTTACTTTTAAGTAAAGCTGTGTTATTTTTGTACTGAAATTCAGAATCTTTTTCAGTACTACATTACTGAAAATCCAGAAACATAGAAACAAATGTATGAATTTATGGAAAGAATATCCAAGATATTACATTTATTGCTGGAATACTTGAGTAGTTAAAGGAAGGGGGGTATATTTCTTTCCTTTAAGAGGTTTAGATTTTCTTATGGTTGACTGTGTCATTTTAATCATTATATAGTTATGATGAGGCGCTTAGAGATGGAATTTTGCAGTTAAGTTCATTAAAGAATTTGGCTTCTGTGATTTAGTTTTTGTCCTATGTTTTAGTTACTGGGTTACTATGACAACACTATCCTTATTAATCAAGCTTTTAAATTTGATTACTCCCTTAAGTGAAAGAATGTAACATCAAATTTAAAAAGTTTGCTATCCCCAAAACCCATGAAATAACATGAATATAATTTAATAACTTTCAATACATTTTTGTGAGTCTTCCTTATTTTTCACATGCACGTACACACACCACACACATGGAGGCAGAGGTAAGGGTATTGTTTTTGTGAAGGAAAGATGATGATGTCATTTTTCAAACAAAATGAGGTTTCATGCTGAACTCCATATCCATTGCAGCTTACTCTATTGAATAAATCAAGATATCCAGCTAGGTTGCCGTTTGTTTAAGCGCTGGCCTTAGATTAGCAATTTTTGGACTGCTTTTTGTCTTAGAGGTACTCATTAGAGCCTGGAAATTCATGAACCTTAAGTAGTTATTTTTGTAAGAATAAAATGTAGTAGTCCAAAGCTGTAGGATTTAAAAAGGCAGTCTTGAGGCTTGGCTTATAGCAGAATTGTATCTTGCAGGATTGAAGTGTATTCAGGAAGGCTGACCATTCTGAAAAATAGCAAACAGACAGAATAAATGATTATAAAGTGTCTCATGTGGTATCAGAAGCATAAATCTATGCATACCATTAATTATGAAACATTTATTTACTTTCCATCCAGTTATGAATTGGGGTCCACTGTTAGGAAGATGAACTATGTTTTTATTTGTAAGACAGACCTGCTTGATTTCTTTAAGGTATTAAAACCTTAGACTTCCAGGTTTTGTCACCTGCAGCTTGATCTTAGATTTGAAGGGAGGATTGGTCAGGGTGTTTACCATCTTACTGCAAAGAATTCCTGTCCTGTATGAGTCCGTTGCCTTATATGACTGAATCAAAGCTGAAGAAGCTGGAGGCTTTGCTTTTTTTTTCCTTTCTGCTATCACGCCTGTGAGACTTGTGATGTACTTTGCAGGACAGCAGCATATGCTTGTTAAGGAAATTAGTCTTCAGGAGAAATTACTTTGCATTCCTCAATGCAAAATTCTTTGATTAGTTAAAATTATTCCTACATAAGAATTACTGTGCATAACTCTATAATGCCTGTTTTCAAGTGTATGTTAACCTGTATCATGCTTGCCCACTCCTTTAAGCATAAACAGTGAGAGTAGGTTTAGGGACAGAGGGTGCGTCCAGATGGAATTCTGTTGTGAACTCAGTTTTTCCATAGTATAATCTGGAGCAGCTCTGAACTTTTGTATCTTCAAGCCTGAGCAGATAAGCACTGCTTGTTGTATGCAGAGCTGTGACTCTTGGCAACACCCATTAGTTCACATTCACCATTTCATTAATGGAAGCTGCACAGTTTGTTTAGAGCTGTCTTGTGCTCCTCTATTTGGGTAGAATGAACTATTTCTTTATCTCAAATGTGATGTAGACATGTCACAAGTCAGATGGGAGGAAGAAGGGCTGTAGATGTGATTTTGTGGGTAAAATCAACATAGTGAGTCTTGTGACACTTCCCTGTGGTGTAAGTAACACTTTTATGTCCACTGGTTGCAAATTTGAATATGTTCCTTAGTAAGATAAGGAGATGCAGACACGTAACTGAGGATTAAGGTGTGCAGTCTGAATAGTGTATGAATCACTGCAGACTGTGCTGTGTGGCTGTTATGGATTTATATTTCATAAATGAAGTTTGTACTTGTTATGTTTCATTGTACTAATATTTGTGTTGCTTGCTGTTTAGAGCTTTCATCTGAAGGTCTTTAGTGGCATATATTAAATTTGATTACTTGTTCTGGAAACCTATTCCTTATAAATTTAAATTGTAAAGATGATAGTCCTTCAGATCATTCTTTGGCAGAGAAGTCATTGCTGTTTGGTGCTGCTAATTGCACTGCTGCATTGCACTTCAAAAACCTTATTTCAGCATGGTCATGACAAAACCCTTTTTTTTTTTTTTTTTTTTTAACCAATGTGTTTACCCTGCAGCTTAGATGCTGAGGCAGCACATTGGCTTATTTCCCAAAAGCCTGTTCAGAAAGCAGCAGCAGCCTTATCCTCTTTTCTTTAACATCATTTGCTTTGCAAGTGGTGCAGCTTGTTCTGCAGCATGGATATCTGCACTGAAACACTCCCTTGCAGTCTGCAGTAGGGAAAAATGGAGCTGCAGAAATCAATGTTGCAGCAAGGTTATAGCATAGAAATGATTGTATTTCATCAGGGAAAGTGGAGAGGTTCAAAAGTGACTTTCAGCTACTGAATTTATGCTTCTGTCTTTCTTTCTAGAAAGATGTGGATACTTTGCCATGTCTCCAGCGTCTCTTCCTCAGCTTCAACAATATATCTAGGTAAGGGAAATAGCTGTTTGCTTCCTATCAGTAATTTAAAATATACTGTAGGAGCTGTTTTTTGTTAAAATGTAAATTAAACCACTGTGAGTGCAAATGCTATTTTTCCCCTAACAGCATAATCAAGCCATTGTGTATTTTCTATTTAAACCTAACATTTCTTGAAACCCTTTGCATTTTAATGTATTTGTGCTATGAGAATTCTACCAAGAAACTTTTATTTTTAATTTTTAAATCATCATACTCTTTACAGTGATAATCAAAATTAATCATAGTTTCATAAGTAAGTTTTACTGTTAAACCAGGTGTCTGTTAAACTAATATTACAAAAGGTACATACTATATTTAACATGCCATCACTGTATTTATGGAGTTACACAAACTGCTGATTCAGATTCTGCTTACGATGCTTAGATTTTTTTCATGCTTGTATTTGGTTTGCCCATGTATTAATAAAGTCTGAAAGATGCATTCATGTTTATTTCCCTTTCAAACCAGATGACAGAACCAGACTAGCTCGCCTTTTAAAGCAGGGTTTCTCTAGTATCAAGTAACTAAGTGCATTTTGTTATAAATAGAAAAAATGTGTTTGTCCTATGTCTTTCTATATTCACACAGTTTTTGGAGTCTGACTTTACACCAGTGCCAATATTAAAAAAACAAAATCTTTAAATAGTGCCTGCATTACCTTCAGTTGGGTATGCCCTTTTTCCTGCCCCTTAATCACCACCAATAGCCACTTGGAACATTTTAAGTTGACCTGCATTATGTTTTTTGCAGACAGCTCCAACCTGTCTGTCTTCCTGATGCTCTTAAAGTACAAATGCAGTAGAGCTTCTTAAATACTCGTGGGTATTAAGCATTAAAAAAAAATCAGAGATGAATTGCAGGAATCTTTAATCTGCTCTTTCCTTAACTAATCTGCTAGTCTTCTTATTTTATGTTTTAAATTAGCATAATAAAGAGAGGGGGTAGCAGTTTGCTTCTCTTGAATAATTTCCAGAACTGAAACCTGCCTTTTGTTTCTGTTTTTCTAAAAACAGTCTTAGCTTGGCAGGAATACTGAGGGGACTGCAGTAGCTGGTTCCCTTGCCATCAGGGAGCATCACTGCAGTCACTAGAATTTCTGAATCCCTTAAAATACTTCGTATATTTTGCACAGTTTTCTGGCTCCTTCTTCACATTTATTTTCACAGTGTTTAAGGAAGAAAATATGTCATCTTTTTCTGTGATGTTTTCAAAGTAGATTTCTCAAACTTTATGTATTCAGTAGCTTGCTTCTTGGTACTTTATCATGATTTTTGTTACTCATTGGAGTTTCAGATAAACTATTGGTAGGTCTAGTTTTATGTTTCATGTAAGCTGGAAATACTCAGAACGTTTCTGCAAATATATAATTTGGTTTAAATTTGTACTTGGAATAGGTATAAAAATAAGATCTTAACATCAAATGAAAGGCATTGCTCTTCTATAAATTTTGTATATATATGTGGATAGATAGGTGGACGAATCAGTTTAACTCTTTATTTACCAGTCACTATTTTAAACCAATTTATTTTGATGATCACATTTAACTTGGGTTTCTGAAATAATATCTTTCTATTACATATGGCAGTCAAGAAGGCTAAAAACCCCATTAATTCCTGATTTTGAGTTCTGTAGTAGATACGTCTTCTAACAGGAAATTGACTAAATATAAAAATATACTCCTGACCATCTGTTGTCTGATACTTGGCTTGATACCATTTGAACTGACTGAAGAAGTTATATGCAATTGTATTACTAGTGTATTGCTATGCTACAACTTAACATTCCTATAACTCTTTTAAATGATTTTGTGTAGTTTTGAGTCGCTTACCTGGGTTTGCTCTGTGCCATATGGTAGTTTTTTAAGTTATTTTTCCTAGAAACAGCTATGTTTGTTCTTTCTTTTATATAATCAAATTAATACAAAGGTATTCCAGTTCATTTGTCTGTAGGTGCATAGAGAAAGCCCATGATTGGAAACGAACAACAAAGTATATTGCCAAACCCTGGATATATTTGTATTACAGTTCATTAAAATATCTCATTAGTTACCATTTTAAAAGTAGCATTTCTGAGGCAGTGCTTTCATGGAAAGTTTTGCTGCTTTCTCTTTTCCTCTGTCAGCAAAAATCTGTGAGTCTGAAATTGATACATACTGACACAAATATTTCAGTAAAAGATTGGGGAATACCTTTTAAAAATTGTCACTATTTAAGGAATGAGAATATATCATAGATTTAATTGCCAGTTCCTTTTTCCCTCATGCTTTGTAGGAGGCCTCAAAATTCTGCTGCTTTTTTGCAGAGCTTTTAGTATAAGTGTCTGTATTGGCAAGATAATATAAGCTAAAACTGAATGTTGTAGAAGTTGATGCTGATCTGAAACAAAAGTAATCCTACTTCTGGCTTCAGCCCAAAAAATTCAGTTACAAACTGAAGGCATTCTGTCTAATGGCTGAAGGTAATATAGCTCTGTCTCTAGAACTAGTTACAAAGAAGGAGGAGAAATCCAGTTTTGAATTTGTCATGTGGTGCTGGGAAGAGATTACAGAAACTTTTCTTCAGGAATGATGCACCACTAAGATCTAGAGAGGGTTATTGGTTCCATTTCAAAATATGGAATCAGGGAGGACTATTTTTAAGTCTTGTGGGGAAAAAAAAATTACATATTTTCACTGTTACATTGCTGTCCTGGACAGCATTATGTTTATTTTTATTTATACCTTTTTTCTTAGCAGCATGAAAATTTAGAAATACCTTGTTAAATACTTGAACAAAAGCAGTACAAGGAGAGTGAAAGGTTGACTGTGGTAGCTTCTGTTTTCATTAGTAGTTTAGAAACCTGAGAATCCACAAGTTTTCTTCTTTGACTAATTTTTTTACTATTTTTTTTTTTGAACATACAGTTCCCTCTTGGGTGTTCTGTCAGACTGTAGTGAGCGTGTTGCCTTCCTTCTCTTTTTCAGAGTTTTTCCCTTTTATGGAACATGCTTTTAAAAAGTCATTGATGCATATGTATAGAAAAGAAACAACTGTCTTTCTAAGCAAGTAGGCTGTAACAGAGGACAAGTGTTTCTGTGAATGCTTATCACTGCTGGAGGTTGAGCTTAGACCATTCCAGAGTATTCTGTGACTTAGTGATGCCATATTCTCATATGAGGTGGGAGAAGTGGGTTTGCTTTTGCATCTCTTCAGGCAGAGGGGAGAATTGGATGCAGGTCTCTGAGCATGCACACAAGATGTGAAACTGATCTATTCTGAAAAGATTTGCATAAAAGACTCTTTGGTAATTTTGCCTAAATTCACAACCTGTGTCTCTGTTGCCAAAACTGCCATTTTAGCATAGATGAATTGATATAGAAAGAAAGAACAGGGAAGGAGAGGTGTTTGCTGTAGTTTGGTGGGGCTTCTGCAGCAGAAGGCCTTTTGGAAAGAGAAGCAGACATTCCATTCAACATGATTGACTGTGACAATCTGAAACAGCATCATTCACAGCTGATTTGTATTTTGGGAGCAGGTTAAAGACTCCTTTGTAGGTAACAGAGGCTAGAGAGAGCACTGAGACATGGCCTCTGCTTCTCATAGGGTGGTTACCCCTTTGCTCTGTCACAGTAGTCTGCATGCCGGGAAGCAGACAGAAGCTTGGTTGTAAAATTATGCAGTCTGTTTGCTAAGTGTTACAGCTTTGCTTGGCTTAGCATTGGGATGCCAGTGTGACAAGTAAAGTGTATTTAATTTTTTAGGTTGAGTTTCTAAAGGTCTCTCTTTCATATTCTCTTTTTCACATTTTCATACAAAGATATGAAACAGTATTTTGCACTACTGTTTAACTCTAAACTTTTGCTGCTAATAAGTCAGCTAAAAGCAGGATGAACTCGTATGTGTTGGCTCCAGAATGAATGTTCTGGAGCACTGAGAATTTCAAAGCACAGCAGTATGAATAAGTGGAAGATCTTGAAAACGCAAGCAAACTTTCAACTTCTCTGTCATTTATTTCCTGAAGAGATTAGTTTAATTAAAAATCTGTAAATCATATGTAATGTCAGGTACTATTTGGTTAGATGTTTAGTGGGAAGTGCGTGGAGTAAATATATTTAATTCTTTTAATAAATACATTTACATTATTTGAAACTAACTTTTTAAGGCCAAAAATTTTCCATATTTGTCACACAAAATGGAAATAGTTATCTTTTCTTATTCTGTCATGCTTATGAGTTTGCTTTACTAACTTCTGGGTCATTTGGGAAGATTGTCTTTTACCTTCAGGACATAAGTAATGTCACCCTGATCTTCCTAAAATGTGTTATGCAAGCTGGTTTATGGAAGGAAAACCAGTTCATAAAAAGACTCTTAAGGGATATCCCATTTCATAATCTGATATTCTGGTATATCTGAAGCCCTTTGCAGCTGAATGTTATTCCTCAGCAGATTATTGCATGGTTTTTGAAAGCTGAGTGATACAAATGATAAAGGCAGTTGCCACTTTATTCAATTTATTCAATCTTTAACATAAACATTTGTACTGCATATAATTTCCGATTCTTAAGTTCATAATTAAGTGCATAATTAAAGTTTGGAATCCTTCCAAGTTATACAGGAAGACTCTTCCTGCCACCAAAAGTAAAGAGAATATAACCAGCTGATGCAGTCAGTAATATTATCAGAATAGTAATAAAGTAATTCCATAAAGTAATTCCATGTTTTCCACTTCAGAAATGGTCTCTGATTTCAGAATGTCATAAAGATTTGTCTAGTAAAGTGATCCTCTGTTTATATTTTTGTGATCGTCGTTGATTCTTTTGTAACTATCAGATTTTTTTGAACTTCATTCTCAAAACTACTGATTATATAAAGTGTTATATAATTTTTTCTTCAATTTACTCAACTTCATAAGTTTTGACTTTTGAAGGCCAAAGTGCACAATTTCTTAAAAGGAATTGGGGAATCGTATTTATTTCTGTAAATTCAGCTTGTTTTGAAATCAAGTTAAAAAATTCTGTGTTGTTTAAAAGTGCTATTTGTTTGAACTGCGTTCTTTCCATCTTCAATAAAAGGAACATGATACAAGCTGTGCATTTCCACATACACTTTACAGGCCAGTTATTTTTGTCAGGAAGCCAAATCAGGTGTTGTCTAAAAAGCCAACTTGTTAGTGTTTGTAGACTGAACTCAGGAAAGAAGTCAGACCTCTTTTGAAGATAATATGATGCTTCTGTAATCATGTTTCTTATGATATTTAATGATGTTGCAAATGCCATTCTCTGGTATTTGTGGTTGTTTTTTTTTTTCTTGTATTTTCCATTGTTTTCATACTGGCTTTGATGGCAAATAAGCTTTGCTTTTTTTTTTTTTTTTTTTTTTTTATATTTATTTATTTATTTATTTATTTTTAATGTGAGCTGATACATATCCTATTCTAGGTGAGGTTTTGGGGTTTTTTTAGGTAAAACGCTGCTCCCATAGTTAATGAGTTTTTGTTATTCTCCATTAATTTCTACCTGTATGTGAAGAGATTAAAAAGAACAACAGCAGTTGCTGTTGGCATTTCAAAATACTTATAGTTTTATTTATCATACACAATATTGATGGGTGGGTTTTTTTCAGTACAGGAAAATATTAATGTTCTGTCCTTAGCAAATAAAATCTTCCATCTCAAAATTATTCCTACACTATGACATTAAAACTTTAAACTCTTTTGGTTACAGTTTTGAGGATATTCTGTGCCTTGCTGAGTCTTCATCTTTGTCAGATATCACCCTTGATGGCAATCCAATAGCTCAGGAGACATGGTACAAACACACTGTTCTCCATCATATGATGCAGCTCCGACAGCTAGATATGAAGAGAATCACAGTAAGAAATTTCTGTTTTCATCAGACTTGCTAGATCCTTAAATTGAGAAGTGAAATGTAGGGGTGTCTGTTTATGTATGTATATTAAAAATACAACAGTATGTTCTATAGTATGGAGTTGAATGGTATGTAGACATTACAATATTGAAAACTTGTACATTTTTTTCTTCAGTATTATGCAAGGACCTGCTTTTTTATTTAATTTTAACATGTTTACTTTTAAATGCTTAAATTCTTTATTGTTGAATACTGTGTGATCAATTGCTATGTGACAAGAGAGAATCTGCAAAGCTTTTGGTTTGAACACAGTCTTCACTGATTTGCTCTATAGCTGAAAAAAGAGTGTTTCTTTCAAAGGAATGGTCTGTTTATCCTTGAATTCATGTTGTTGTTATATTCTTTCCTTAAAAATCTTGTTGGGCTAAGGAAATCTGGTGATCACACAGTACTCCCTTAGCTAACTTCCTATTGATTTCTGCTGTTCAAGTAACCTTGGTAAGCAAGAGAGGAGTTGCAGACAACTTAAGTTTCCTACAAAGTTATTGAAAATACATTTTAAGGTGGTGGATGAAGTGGCCGTCACTGGGGACCATATGGTTAAGTCAACTATTTTATCTCTTAATATAGGAATAATCATGCTAATTCTGTGTCTACTCAAAAATGATGTTTAAGCATGACCTTCTTAAAGGAGAAAATGATCCAACAGCAAGATAAGAATTATGCTTTGCAAGCAAGTGTTGGAGCTGTCTTTTGGCAAGGTGCTGATAGATATAGCCTATTCTAAGTGCTCATTTGTTTTGTATGAAGACTGCACAGCGTTATAATCGACCCGTTGTTTTACCTCATCCTATTTTGCTTTAGCCAGTTCACCATGAGCATAAAATAGAGCCAGTTATGATGCAAAATATAACATGCATGTGGATAACATTAATTTTTAAAATAAAGTGCTTTCGGACATGGAAGTTTTACTCCCAGCATTAAAAATACTGAATACTTGTTTGTTCACACATATTCGGTGTGTTGGGGGGTTTTAGTTTTTGTGGATTTATAATGACTTAATTGAATACTTGCTAATTACTTTGCTTCTTAAAAGATCATTTTCTTACTACTTCAGGAATTTGAGTCACATGAAGAAATTGTCTCCTTCCTCTCCATTTGCCCCTTCAGCCGTTCTTGAGAGGAGACAGATCCTGGTAGAACTCTTAGTGTTGGGGAAAACGGTAGAAAGCTCAAATTCCTTTTTAGACTCTGTGGGATCTGTATGGAGAAAAACCTATTAGAAATGCACAGCCATGGGAAAAACTTAATCTGTTTGCACCTTCTTAAACATCAGAGTCAACCACAAGACAAAAAGCCGTAGAAAAACAGGCTTCACCAGTAGTGCTGCTCATAAATCTACTTGTAAAAAGAACATTTTGCATTCTTTATTTGCCTTCTGGTTTTTGAGCCATGCTGTTTTCTCCATGTAGAGGGTGCTTTATGTTTTCTCCAATAAAAGCTGTGTTACCCAGATAATATGTAACTTAAGAAACTGATTTTTAAGAAAAACAAGTATCATGAGGTTTTGTGATAAAATTAGAGAGTTGGCAATGCCAAACCCAGCTGTTTTGCCTAGTAAAGCAACATGCTGTTGCCATGACTTGTAAGGGTAAATATAACTGTGAGGGAATGGAAGTACAATGCTGGGTATGTGCTTTTTCTCACTCGATTGGTATAACTAAACTCTAAATTTTTGGGTTCTTCTCTCCATGAATCTGAAGAGCATCCAGGCCATTTTGAAGTTAAGTGTTGCTTTGTTCTGTAAAAAACTTAAGAGCTGGACCAAGATGTTGGATTTTTCTAGCTAGGAACTCTTCACTGACCTGTTCAGAAGTTCTTCTGCTTGATAACTAGGTGTTACCCAATTTTTACTTCAGCTTTTAACTATTATTTGCTGGTTTCACTGGGACAAGAGAATTAAGAAAGAGTAAAATCTCAAGGATATTTTCAGAAGTTTAGAAGAGACTTAGAAGCTTTATTCTTACTGGGTTTCAAGAAGACACATACTCTTTGGTGCTATGCCTTTTCTACTTGATTGTCTGGAGAAAGGGAGCCTCAGAGCAAGTCTGGTGGCAACTGCTGTTGCCTTAGGGAACCATTCAAAAAATAAACCTGTGAAGCTGCCGTGAAAATCAAATACTCTGCACTTAGGATAAAATGTTTTTCTCTGTAATTTTTCTAATATTTCTTAAGTCAGGGCAGATTTGTCTTTATTCAGGGGATTGTGTCACATGACAACTTTTAAATCCTGATCTATGAGGGAGTTGGTGTTTTCTTAGGCCCTCTCATTCCAAAGCTATTTCTGAATGTAAGATATAAACTCTTAAACCTCTGAGGCATTGACCCAGTGGTAGTGAAATCAGTTGAAGTTATTTGCCTGTAATGAGTTCTGCTGTAAGACTGAAAACACTTTTTCCATTGTCTACTCTAGAAAGTGATTTTTAGCTGAAAAAAGCTGTCCACTTTATAGTGCTTATCTAAAGCATTAGTTCAGTGGAAATCTTTTACTTTCCCAAACTTTAACTGATCAATTTGGAGGCTTGAAGAGTGGAAAGGAGGCTGTATTACCACGTCTGGATGGATTACTGTGCGTTTCCTGTGTTAACCATCTGTAAGAGTTACACGTTTAGCCCACCTTGGTTGTGAGGTAATGGGACTAGATGTATGGCTGATGTGCAGCTGAAGTGTGTTAGTCAAAGCAGGCTCAGGTTGCATAGATAGCCATTTGTGTTGTTTGGTGTTCTATTACGGTTGTTTTTCTGGGCACTAGAGCTTTTAGAATATTTTTCATAGTTTGAACTTCTGAAACAGTGGTCCTGTCCAGTGGCACTTACCATCTAGCTGTGGCTGATCTTTTTTACCTCCAGTTTTCTGTAACATATGCTGCCTGCAGAAATATAATAAAATACTAAAATATGAATTTGTACATGGCCCTTACTCAGGGATTATTTAACCAGGAACACTTGCTATCCATACGTTCTCAGCAGAATTTAAGTGTATATATATTTTTGTATGTATGTTTATATATAGTTGTCCTGGGTTCAGTTCAGGTCATTTTTTCTTTTCAGTAGCTGGTGCAGCACTATATTTTTGACTTTCAGCCTGGGAACAGAGCTGATAACACTGATGTTTATAGTTACTGGTCAGAATGTTTAGGCTAGCCGAGGACTCTCTGGGCCTCATGCTCTGCTGGGGGTGGGACAGAGATGGGATGCCTGACCCAAACTGGCCAAAGAGATTATTCCATATCATACACGTCATGCCCAGGGAGGTAACTGGGAATTAGTTGGAAGGGCAAGATGGCTGCGGGGTGGGGGCAAGATATCGGTATTGGTCGGTTGGTGGTATTGTATTCTTTTTGCTTGTTATTTCTTTTATCATTATTATTATTGTTGGTAGCAGTAGTGATCTGTGTTATACCTTAGCTGCTAAACTGTTCTTATCTCAACCCGTGGGAGTTACATTCTTTCGATTCTCCTTCCCATTTCTCCAGGAGTGGGGGGAAGAAAAGGGGGAGGGGGGGAGTTCTAATTTATGGCCTGGGCTTAAACCATGACAATAGTATATCTATTTTAAATGTCCTGTGGTTCCCAAATGGAAAGACAAGCTGCATCTTTTTAACAGTAAAAATTTGTTGCTTTTCATTGAGGTTTTATAGGGTTTCAATGCTTAGAGTTAAGAGAGCAGTGTTTGGTTTTGATTATTTGCTAAGATGTTTCTCTGTTGATCTGGGAGTATGTTCTACTGCATCATCCAGAATGGAAATCATCATCGATTCCATCGCCACTGTGGAGTGTACATTTTTTTTAGGGAAGGATCCCTATATTTTTTTTTCTTTCTTTGCACTTAAAAATTAGGTACTTGAGGAACTTTTTAAAGTCAGGTTTATGGGTTGTAATTCTCTCTCTCAAATCAGGTCTTGCAAAAAATATACCAAAGTAATACTGAAGGTAAAAAAATGGAGATATATCTCATTGTCAAATGTCACATAATGGTTTGTCAAAATTTTTGTACTTCTTATTATCCATGGCTGTATTTCTACTAGAACCATCCTCACATTCTTACTTCATTCTCATATAAAATCAGCCTCTATTGTATACATAAAATGTAGTCTGCCTTCTGCAAGTGAGCTGAGTTTTGTGCATTTTAAGTGTACTGTGTTAAGTCTCTTTATACCTTGAAAGCTTAAATGTGTATTCTAGAACTTTCTTCAAAATTCTCCTTTTTCTGTGTTTTTCATTGCCTAAAGTAGTCTATATTGAGTATACTGTAGCTGTTTTTAATCTATAGTAAAATTACTAAGGTAGACATATTATGGAAGTGAAATGCTTCATTCCTTCTGTGCTAATCTAGCATCTTTTTCTGTGGTTTAAATGGTACCATTTGTTGAGAAAGAACTTGTTTGAATAATAATAAAGCAGCAGTGAGGGAGTATACAAGCATTTCACCGTGGGCTCTTCAGGATCATTTTCAGGTCTTGCTGGATGTTATCTCTTCAAAGACTAATGAAATAATGTTGGGTTTGACCGAAATCTGTGGCATTAGTTCCGCTAGTGCTCATGTAGCAGCAGGGGGAGCTACCAGCCTGCCAAAGCTACAGGTACGCTCCTATTACAGCTCCAATGGCTGGTTTTTATAAGAGTGCTAGTAGCGTTCTGT
>JAVHNF010030558.1:0-10234 GCA_034783455.1 Micropsitta finschii | reverse complement strand
AAACTAACCCTCCAAGGAAATGGCAGATCTCACTAATGCTGTTTATAGCTGATATGGTTTGGACCTGTGTCCCCATAAAATCTCATATTAAATTGTAATTAAAATAAATGATAATTAAGCTTAATATCCTAATAACCCAAACCTCATTATCTCTTGAAGTCACTGTAGATTGCAAACAGCTCTGAAGGAGGAAGAGCCTGTTTCATATTCGTGAATGACCTATGTCAGTCTGTAGGAAAGAGAAGCAAGGAGAAAATCATTCCAGATGAAATACATGGTTGAGAACCTAAGCTGTCTCTGACCTTTGATCCCTAACAAAAGAAGAAAAGAGCCTTAGCCAGTAAAAGCCATAAGAATCATGATTCTCCTGAGGAGGGAAATATGGGATTGCTTCTTCCTGCATTTGTTACCCGTGACTGAAATATGTTCAGGTATCGTGGGGTGTCTCTTCACAGACATGTGAGAGTAAGTTGTTCTAAATATTTTTGTTATCAGGAGATGCATATCTCTGCAGTTATTCTATTAGCAGTGATATTTTTCTAAAATCTTGCAAAATCTTTTAAAATATCTGTCTTAAGGCATTCATATGTAATAGGTTGTAGAGTTAGCAGAACAAGGGTCAGCTGCTAGACAGGATTTGGCTACTTTAAGGTCTTCATTTCTGGTGTTTATTTCAGTGCTTTTGCTTCCAGCTATAGAAATAGATGGCAATAGCAATGCACAGAATGACAGCCAGGTATAGAGTCATCCCCAGCTGAACACTTGCTGGGCTTCAGAAGACAGTGCAACATAATTGGCATCTTCTACAGCAATTGCAATGACTTTAGAAAATGTCATTGACCCATGCTTTTACACAAGTGCACATGTGTATTCACAGTAGAGGAGAAACACTGTGGTACATTAAGACCTATGCTGGTGGATCTCAAGGAATATAGAGTCTTTCTAAATTAATCTGATTCAGTTCAATAACAGATCAGCTTCTGGACAGGCAATTTTATTTTCTTGAAGCCTAAACAAGATGTGTCGGGCAAGTGCCTTTAGTACTTAAATGACCATCATAATGAACATCGTCACCCTTATTGGTAGAGATGACATATGGAAAATTCCCTGCTCCTTGCCCCAAACCTATGAGATTCCTCCAGGCTAAACTCACACATTGAAACTCCTCTCTCTCTATGGAGCAGAGCCTGAGTCCATGCTACAGAGATGTTTTCCTTGCACATCCTAGGAGAGGTAGGTTCAATTAAGTGTGCTTTTGCAAACGGACGCGAAAATTTTGTGGATGGGGTGAGCTACAGTCTGAAGGACATCCTTTTTTTTCTTGTAGTGAGGATATCTGTTCATGGTAAATAGTAATACTTACCTTATCATAATGATACCTTGTAGTTTCACTTCTGATGCAGAAGAGCTCCAGTAGGCTCTTTAGGCACCTAATCCCCATGGAAATAATTTCAAGTTGGGCATGTAAATCTTTTGAATAATTGAGGCCCAAACTTCTGTTTGCTTGCAACTGTCTTCTCCATTCACACACAATCTCTCAGTATAAAATTCAGTCTTTATACGTGTAGAGCAACATCTTGGCCCTAATGAAAGTCAGTAGTGGATGGTAATGAATGGTGCTAAGTCAGTGACAGTGAAAGACACATCGTGAGTGAACAAAAAGCTTACAGTTGTATTAAGACCATCTAATCATCAGCCTCACCTCTTGCCACAGGAACAGAAACCCCTGGAAGAGGAGATATTTTTCACATTTGTTCATATGATTTCCAAATATATTAATTATTTCTAAATGGTAAAACGGTGAACAAAAGACATTGGGAACCTTGAAAATCATTTGTGAAAAGAATTTCTCTCTGTCAAATGAAGGGTCTAAAACGTTCAAATCTGATGGACCAGTTTTAGATCCTTCTGCTAAACACACATCCATGGATTTGACAGCATTCTGAAAAGGCACTGTTTAAAGCTGGCTGCATCAAGGAATTAAACATATAACATTGATAATGGGAATAACCTCAGAGACAGTGTATTTTTTGGTGATTGGAACACTTAGAATAATTTACTATTGTATGAAGTGATGCAGCTGGTTAGCTTAAAATACTCCTCTCTTCCACATGGACAGAGAGATGGCCGCAGGAAGCAGTTCTAGAAATCCATTTGCATTCCCTTGTGGCTTGTTTTGCTAAATCAGTTGCAGCAAAAAGAGCTACTCCAAATGGTGTGTTTTTCCTGTCTTGGTTTATTCTGTACTTGTTCAATAAAATAGATTCCAGAAAAGACAGTGTTGTATAATTTTTAATAAGATTTGTTAAAAATAACGTGGCTGTGGTGAGAGGAATGACCAAAGGAAGTGATTTGTTTCCTGCAGTCATTCCTTCTCCTTTACCAGTGACCTTTCCAAACACGAGCAGAAGGGAAAATAGTCACTTTATTTAAAATTCATCGCAAACAGCGAGAGGGTAGCAGGGCTACCACAACTCTCGTAAATTACACGCAAGCCTGACCTTCTGGAAGATGAGGCCTTACTTTGCTGAAGGACTTCCAGAGTTTGGTGCTGCTCCCTCTGACCGCAGTGGCACACAAAATATACAGTGGGGAGATACCCGGAGGAAGGTGGGGGCTAAGCCGTTTGCTCAGTGCTCAAGCCCAGGTCTGTCCATCTGCTTCAAACCTCTTTAGAGGCTAACTCAGGAAGGAAGCCCTTGCCCACAACAGTTCTTGCCTGTTCAAAAGGGGAACAGCTTGTGCCTTAATGTGGTCATGGCTCCCACTTTCACAGGCATCCTAATCCTCCATGGCAATTCCAGTGTGCTCCCCTGGGAGAGTTTCCTGGCCTGCCTGCCTTGGGTAGATGCTGCAGAGTCCCTGTCCTTCCCTCACAGGAGGGGAAGCAGAAAAGCTGCCCCTGGCAAGAGCAGAGTGCTTTCAAATTTGTATTCTGCCTGAGGCATTCGGACATCTTTTTAATTCTTGTGTGCCCAATATTTCTCATGCAGGGTTCCAGCAGGCACAGGCTGTGCAAACAGCAAAGCATCTTTTTTTTTTCCAGCCATGCAGTGAAGGGGAGAAGCCAAGGAAGGTTCAGTGGTGTACGGTGGTAAAATAATCAATACAACAAGCCATATATTGCAACTAAAAGTGGCTGGTTCAGTGCAGCTCATCTCCCTAAACTGTGGAAGCTTCCTCCCATATCCAGAAATTACCAATTTTGTTCTAAAAGACTTTTCTGCAGGTCATCTTTGCCAGATAGCTTGGCTAGTTACTCCGTGCTTAGTCCGTTATAATAATAACAACAGCAACAAAACTTTACAAGATGTTCTTTCCTCTTTGTCTGGCAGGATTAGCAGTTCAGCCAAGGTCTGACCGGCCCCTGGCTCCAGAAGTAAAGGACTCAAAGGCACTTGGAGGGAGCAGTCACACAGCCTTGTTACTGGAGTGGGCTTTGAGGATTGCTTTTCCCTCTGTGCTCACTCAGAGTGGCACCAATCACAGCCCATAGTGCCGAACTGGGCTCTCTTGCTGTTGGAGGAACTTGTTCGAGGAGTCTTATAGGAAAAGCAAAGTCTGGGAGGCAGACAGACATACCAGCAACATTTTCACCTGCAAATCCACTTCTATATGTCTTGTTAGCACCGAAGGATTTGAAATAACAGATCTTTGGAAATAGCTTGGAAAACTGTTTTCTCCCTTGGAGCAGTTGTCTTTAAGATACAAAGAAGAGCAGATGTCATTCAAGCTGATGGAAACAAAAGAACAACTCCATCAAATTTCTTTCTGAATTGCTTTAGTCCATCACTGAAAGTGGTGAGCACATTGCAGGAGTGGGGCAGAAAAGGCCCCATTAGCAGAGCCTGGGGAGAGAAGGTCAATATGAGCTGATGACGATGACAAGAGCTTCATCCTCAAGGCATGCAGAAAATTACATCTTTTTTTTTGTTGTTTTGTTTTTCTCTTTTTAAACCTCACCTTGTCCATTCTAAACGTTTTGTAGACACAAGAATATAAAAGCACAATTTCAGGGCCATGGGTCCTGCAAATACTCAAGCCTCCGCTTATCTTTTCTTCCAGAGGCAGTTCCCATTGAAGACAGAAAACACACCATTTGCTTACAGCAACCACGTAAATGTTGACGGATGCATAAGCAAAATGAAGCAGGTGAGCCTGCAGACCGAGCCACACTTCTGAGGAGGCCTGGTTGAATTTGCCTTTTGGCTCACAAGGAGTCAGGATTAGGCCCTCATTCTTCATGCTTACATGCTGGATTTTCACCTTTCCTGCTCCTGCAGTGCAACTGCCCGCTAAATTTAGAATACCTTTTTTAGAAGTTGTTTTATGAACACACGCACACACAAAATAATTACATTGTAAAAAGAAACGCAGGCTTTTGAAATGCCATTTGTGAAGAGTTCCAACTATGTATGACTGGCTCAGTTTCTACTTCGCAGTTGCCATCTGAACATCTATTTTTCCAAGCATTTAAGAAAAGTGATGTGTACATTTTTCATGTGTAATTAGGCAGCGTAATGTGATCTCTTGCTGCAGTCAAGCTGCCATGTGCCGTAGCCTCACTGAATAGCTTCCAGATTTCAACCCAATCTCTTCTGTCTAGACTCTACGTTGCTATTTTTTTTCTTTTTTTTTCTTTTTTCTTTCTTTTTCTTTCTTTTTTTTTTTTCTTTCTTTCTTTTTTTTTTTTTTTTTTTTTTTTGCCTAGCCTAAAGCAGACTCCAATATAAAATGCCAAAACCAGAAGGTTTTGTCCCTCTTTCTCATAAAGACGTGGGACAGATCTGGGAGGCCCCGCTGAGAGCTGGGTCCCAGACTTTCATAAGACATGTGTCGTCTGAATCTGACATTAAAGATTGTGCAGGCATTTCAACAGGTCATGCACACGCGGGGGAAAAAAATGCCCAAAAATATGGTTTTCATTAAGAAAGTGAGTATTTTTAGAGAGGTGTGGTTCAGTTCAGATGAAAAGGAAAGAAAGAAAAATGAAAGCAGCACAAAAGATCCCCAACTGCAACATTATTTATATTGCTGTTGAAATGCAGTGTGTTCTCTTTATAAAGCTGCTTTTGGGAGTGAAATAATATAGACTCTGCCAGAACCAGGTGCATATCATGTAGATTGTTTATAATCCAAGTTAAAGGATAGCAGATTTATACCAGAATGAACTCTCCACAGGGACTTTGGAGTTTAAGTGTACTGTCTTAATCTATACATTACCTCTTCAACAAAGCAGTTGTCTTGAACAAAAAAGTAAAATACAGTTTCAATGAATTCACAGATAATTCCAGGGAATTTTATCTACTGTGATACAGTTTTAGACTGCTGATTGTGTTTGCAGCTTTTTATTTGACTCCAAGTTATTTTATTCCTGCGTCGAGAAGTGAAAAAGATCAGAGAGTGACCGCTTCCACAGAAAGATGCTTTTGTGCAATATAAGCAAAAAGACTTTCCCTGGCTTGCATTTCTAGTGCCTTGTCCTGGGATTTGCTGCAGTTTCCGTATGCTGAAATGGCTATTTCGACCCAAAGCAGAAAAGGCTCTTGTTTTAGTCAAGAAACAGAGTTGTGCAAATTTTTCCCCATTGTTTTTTGTTTTTTTTTATTTTTCATTTTTAATAAACCCCCCACCTTATATTTTCACCTATACTATTGTAACACCACACCTTCAGTTTTCCTTTTGCTTTCAAGTAGATGTCATTAAAAACATGCCCTTCTGTCCACTTTTAAGTGGCAGATTGGTTGGAAAAATAAGAACATTTTCACTCCTTTCTGAAAGGAAGCATGCGGCGCTTGCTAAAAATGCCCATGCTTCTGCAGAGCCAACTGTTCTTTTCATTAAAAAGCAATCCTCCTACTTTAGCAAACTTTTCAATACATTGGCCTATTTTCTCATTACAATGAAATATGCAGTTCTTGAAATGTTTGAAATAATTGTACAAATACTTTTATCGTACGTGTAAAGGAAAACTAAACTGAAAAACTACCTATTCAAAATGAAGCTTCCTGTGAAATTCCAAATGATGGCAGCAATCAGTGCAATAATTTGATGACTGTTAAGCTTTTTAAATTTCATTTTAAGCAAAATGAAACTTTTTTGTTCATGTGTCTGCCATCTAAAATGATCATGGGAAGTGGTTTTCATCCTTCTGGTTCAAAGAGAGCTTTGCAGAAATAATGCTAAGTAATACTACCGTGTTTGGGAAAAGGGGAAAATGAAGTTTAGGTATGAACAGCCCTTCCTTTAGGATGCAGGATGGGCCAATAGGTATTTCTTGATCTCCATGGTATAGCTGCCCAGTGAGAGTGACATGCAGAGCCAGTTGCAGTGGTAGAATCATCCCTGGCAGCTATGCGCTGCTGCTGCTGAACCTGGCTGCCTGGCTCCCTGTTAGCAATCTTCTCTCAGTTTTTCCTTTTACTTTCAACAGGGTAGTGGTGTGGCATTTGCCACTGTTCATACAGTGCATACTCTTTGCTAAAACAGGGATTTTCTGAGCTGTAAATCAGGTCAGAATTTTGACACAGGGGCTAAGGTGAGTGTTTGCAACTACACATTGGTAACAGCTTTTTTACAGTTTCTATCCTAGACTGTATTGATTTCATAAATCTTAACGCCAGATGGGACCAATTATGATAATCTATTCTGCTGAATGGTAGTAAAGACTGGAGGATTTCTTACAGTTGTTTTGTGTTGCTGTCTTGTTATTATCTGTTGCACATTTCTGGACATTTCTCTCAGCATTTGCAAGAATATGGAGGGCCTTGTCCTGATCATCATTCAGCTCAGTGTCACCAAATATATGTGTGTAAGGTGAGCAGCAAAGGCTTTCTTCAGCCTTCATGCAAAACCATCTTTGCCCTGGGAAAGTGACATCCTTTAGGAGCCACATTATGACAGATCATTATGTCCAGCACACCTCTGCTATGTGTGTAGTTTGACAAAATAAATCAATTTTTGGTCTGGAGAACCTATTCTCATATTTTGCTCTAAAACCTCAGTGTCAGAAGCACATTTCAGCAGTGAGATATGCTTTTGAATACTTTGCTTTTCGCAAAGAACTTTGCATGTGAGCCTGGTCCCCTCTTGACCTACAAGCATCTTTCAGTGTTCACCAGTTAAGTCAAGGGCTCCAAAACAAAATCACGGAAATCATGTCCCTTTGTAGGATAATCCAAAGTTTTCTGAGGCTGTAAGTCAAAAATTGATGGGGCTCCAGCATCTGACTTCTTTTTGCCTGTGACAGAACAAATAGACTTCACTTAATCCAGCCCAAATGGCTGTTCTGAATGAAACATGTTCTGAATTTTTCATTATTTCAGAAGATTACATCTGAAAGAAATGTGAAATATAAATTGTTTGTGCTGAACAACACTGAGAGATGTGGTGTTTGGACACACAGAAGGGATGTGCCACCAACCAGGCAGTGATGGGGACCTCAATCAAGCTGCTGTCTGAGAAGCATCTTCCATGGCAAGCCCATCCCCACATACAGGTGAGTTACCACCATAACCATAACCACCACCATAACCATAACCACCACCATAACCATAACCACCACCATAACCCCCACACCATTCCCCGTGCCCTCCAAGGGGAAGCTGGAGAGCCCCCGCGTATTGTCAGCGCCAACCAAGCCGGACCACGCTGCCTGCCCGCTCGAGAAAGAGTTTGTGCCCTCACCTACGCGTGTGCATGGAATGATTAAGACATGCCGGGGCGGAGGGGGGCGGAAGGGGAAGCGCAAGTAGCCCGGCATCTTTCAGGGGACCCGGCTAGGGTAAAAGAGTTGAGAACGAGAGCCCCACTCCCCTCTAGGTACAGCTATATGGTGGCCGGGGTCTGTTGTAGGCCCAGGGGAGGAAGGGGAAGCAGCCTTGGGCCCTCCGCTGGGCTTAGCCGTCCGAGAGGGAGCAGGTCTGGCACGGATCAGGTCCTTGTGGAGAGCCTGTATCCCCGGCTAGGAGGAGGGGCTGCTCTGAAGTCGAGTCTGCCTGCAGCTTCCAGCCGGTCTCGAGGGATGAAAGGATCCGGAGCCCCGTAGGGTCCAAAGGCGAATGGACAACCTTTTTTTCAAAGGCTGTTCTGGCTCTTTTTTGACTTTTTAAGATCTGTGGGTGGGGTTTTTTTGTTGGTTGTTTGTTGGTGGTTTTTTTTTTTCTTGTTTCTTTTTTTGGCTCTGCATACTTTTCAGAGCACTTATTTGAGCATGAGGTAAATGTCTTTTCCGAAGCCTCCCCTCCCCCCTTCTAAGTCTTTCTCATTTTTTGTCCACCTGTCCCTTCTTTCTTCACGTCCCCTATATTAGTAACCTGTCGGCAACATGTAAGGCAAAGAAGATCACAGTCATTTCTGTTCCCTATGCCCCGTTCACGGAGAAAAGTGGTAATGGTAGAAACTTCTGCAAGGCTGCAGGCTGCTGCCTTGCCCCATAGGCTCAGGAACATCAAGTAGCATTACTCCTGTCCCCATTCCTCAACCAGACCACACTTCAAATCAGACAAATGTACTCAGAACGCACTTTGGTCAGATCAAGATCGTGTCAATCCAGAAAATGGCTTAACTAGATGTTACCTGCTCCTGCGGAGGTGGGTCCTCCTCGGTAGCTCACCCAAAGCCCACTGCGTCCGGCAGGTCGAAAGGGAAGAAAGTGGCAGAACAACTGGGCTCCGGCATGGTACTATTTTAAGGATCACCACCAAGGTCTCTGTTTTCCATAGCTGCCAATTGTCACCATCACCCAAGGCTTCTCTCAAGGAAAAGAGGAAGGAAATTTCCTTCCCAAGCTGCTGTCCAGCCGGTCATTTGACCCTGACACCCACCGATGGTACTGAAGAACACCCTTCTCAAGCAGCTAAACGCATCCTAATTTCCTTTCTTCTTTTTCCCCCGGCGGCTCCGGTTCAACGCCGCGGAGCGATCTTATCGCTGTGTGCTCATTATTCACCGGTGACAACCACAGACGCAGAACTCCTAAGTGAGGGTGACAGATTTCAAACGCGGGGCTGCAGCGTACTCAGCCTCAGACACATTCCTCCTCAAACTTTGCCTAGCAAGCAAGTCAGCGTCTTAACCCTTCGCAGCCCTTTCCTTCGTCGGGGCACAGAGAGCTAAACCCGCGGGGAGCGCTTATTTCAGGGGAGGCGCAGCACACACGGCTACTCGGCTGGGGATTGTTTATTGCGTGTAATTTTCTACTCTTGGTTATTTTCAGTTGGAACAAATCAGAAACGCCAGCTCCGGGGAGCAGTTGGAGAGCTGAGTACTTCTCTGTAGTTAGGAGCTGGAAAAATCCTCTCGGCAAAGCAGATCTCGGGGACTCACCTGCGGCCCCTACTTCGTCACTGAGTCGGGCATGCAAACTGTCACACGCATCGCATGAATCCCTCTCACACACGTATATACGGAGCTTCTTCACTTTCCTCAGCATGGTTTCGCTGAAAGTACAGATCCGAAGGTCCTGTTTCACTCGGATCTCCGGATCCAGCTCGTTCACAGGTTATTAATTACAACAGCGAAAGGAGCCAGTGAGAAAGAAACATTTCCATCAAATAAAAAGTAATTTAAAAAGCTTTTTTTTCACACATGCACTTTATAGTCAAAGGAAATATTTACCACCAGCAAACTCCAGCATGACAGAGCGTTTCCTCTGAAGCAGAAAAGAGCCTTAAAAGTGAAAGAAAAAGCATGTGCAATACAGAGATGAAGTGTATGAGAGCTTTTCAAACTCAGTACCACCAGCCCAGAGACTGATGTCAAGACAACACTGTACCACTGTGACTCGAAGATAGAGAAACAAGGAAATTAGCAAACTCCATTGGTTTTCTAATATTTATATTTTTTTTTTTTAACAGTAAATTATGATGTTTCTGTTACCCTTTCCCTCCTTCCTGCACAAAGGGACACACACACCTTTAACTGAACGACACCGAGAGCCTGGACGTGGGATGGGCTGCCAGAAACTCCTTCCAGAGCCCCAGTGGTCAGGCGGTATGAAGGGCACCGAGGCAGGTCGATGCATGTGAAGGGGAATCTGCTCTCTTCATTAAATGTGTAAAATAAGGATGGACAAGGGAGGAGAAGAATCCTTCAATAAGCAGATGGGCATAAAAAAAAAAAATATTCTCCACCCACATTTCTAAGTTTAGAATTTAAGCACAACAAGGAGTGATCGCTAATCAGATGTTAATAAAGTAGGAGCAGGCTTTGGAGCTGGAAAAGTCATTTCAGT
>JAVHNF010030552.1:30020-42666 GCA_034783455.1 Micropsitta finschii | reverse complement strand
TCTTTTCTTTTCTTTTCTTTTCTTTTCTTTTCTTTTCTTTTCTTTTCTTTTCTTTTCTTTTCTTTTCTTTTCTTTTTCCTTTTTCTTGAAGTTTTACAGCTACATTTATACATGCTTCTGAGTACTTTTTAAAGCTGACTTTCTGTGAGCTTCACTTCATTAAAACCATGACTATCTGCTAGGTCGTATCCAGAGTTAAAAGGAGTTTATTTTCTTTTAAATTCAGCAGGTATTGGACTATATCTGTTTTAAAAGCCCTTTTCAAATTAACAGGCTGAGATATTCAGAATACTTTGTCCAGAACCACTTCATCATTCCAACTGCTGATTCTGCATTAAAACCAGACACCCATGCCAAAACTTGAGCTATTGCAGCAAAAGCTGCATTTCATACCACTGCCTGAGCGGTGTAGCCTGGGTAGAATAGTACTGGTGCCAATTCATGGCCAGGTTTGTTATATCTTTGTGTATATATATATATATTTGTATATATATACATATGTATATATATGCTTCACGCCAAAAGCTAGAGCTGTCTTTATCCTGCCAATGGCTGTTCAGACACTACGTGAGTGGTGCTACCTAAAGAAATGCATAGCTGCAGTTCATCTTAGAGGTACTTCAGGCCATCCCTCCCCATCAGCTCATGGCCCTGACATCCTCATCAAGGGGCCGTGGGCACCAGCAGAAGGTGATGGGGATGCCCTTGCACTTCCACATGGGGCATGAGGTTTTGTCTGTTCAGACCAAGAATGATCTATTCAACAGCAGCTTCCGAAGGACGATTAAAATTTCCGGTGACATTTTAATTCTCTTTTATGTGGAGTTATTTTTAGATGGTGCTGCTGCCAGTCGTATCAAACACTTTGTGTCTTTTGAGTTTTCACTGAACTGCATAATAAGGGTTTCAGCTCCCTGATGCATAATGGCAGTGCTATTTGCTGAAAGTCTTATTATTTCAAGTGGCCTCTTATCTTGAGATCAATTCTTTGGTTCTAGCCTGTGAAGTTTAAGAGGAAACAAATGTAGTTGCTAAAAAAAAAATAAAGAAAAAAAGAATTTATTTGTTCCAGTAATACTTATTTTCTCTAATATCAGGATCTGAAAGTCTATTTTAAGACTGGCAAAGCAGATGATCTATATTTCAAGGCTTCCGACATCCACTGCCGAGTTGTTAAACTGAGTGAGAGAACTGCACTATTGTTGAGGGAAATTTAGGACATTTGCCCTTATTTGGATTATCTTTTTAGCCTGAGAGGACAAACCTCAGGTGCTCACAGAAAGCCAACAACAGTGGGAGCTGCGAGGAGGGGTCACTTAAGTTCCTGCAATTATGTAGTCATTTAACTGATTTATATATAAATTAAGATTTGAAAAAGTATAGAAGACAGTAATTTTGCCCTGTGCAACTATCACGTCACCATCATCATAGTATTTTGGACTAGTCATGCCCTGACATCAGAGGCTTTGATTCAAACCAGTTATTATTTCATAAGTAAGCACACAGCAGGTCATTCAAGAAATCATTCACTTACTTGACTTTAGCCAAATAATTATGTGTTAATCAGGAATTGCTCAGACCTTTGAAGTTGAACTGTTCTAGAAAGTTGTGTTTTGGACCACTTCTGTAGAAGACTTTTGTTAAGAAAAATGCTGCATTGTTGTTGGACTCTTGCTGGCCACAGGGCCCAAAGTTGTTGCACAAGTTGGAAGACAGTCTTCACCAGTCACCCTGAGAACTACTGGAAGACCGTAGTCTAAACTCCTGGAAGTACCCCGTCTTAGGGCTTTCTTGGGGACTAATATAAAACTACTGCATTTTCATTGGAGCTCTACAGAGGCACTTACTACCCACACTGGCAGATCCTTTTAATCGCTCCATGGTATTTGCTGACTGATTCTGAGAGCAGAAATTTTTTTAAAACAGACTGGTCACAATAAATAGAGACTTTAGCTTTTAAAATACAAGTTGAATATAGGTTCTATGGAATTTTAAAGATAAGGATGCAAGTGTGTGTGTTTTCTTGTTCAGCAAAACATTTCAGTTATTGCAATGCTTTCTTTCTCCTGAGTACCTGAAGCTGACAGTTAACAATATTTTGATCTAAACTATTGCCATACAGTTCATTTGGTAATAAGCATAAAAAACCCAAGGAAAACCATGAAAAACTGAAATCGTGGAATCTTTAGTGAATATTCAGTAGGAATCGCCACAATCCATTTAAAGTGAATCAAAAATGCACAACCCACATTTTAAAAAAGTATTCCTTATTGACTATGTAACAGCTGGAAAACTATAGCAAGTTTTAATTATCTTCAGAAAACAAAAAGCTCTTGCCAACACATGCTGGTTATTATCAGCAGCTGCTGTATGCTGACATACTCTTTCAGCTCATATGAGGCTCAGCTGTCTTAAACAATCATTGTAAAATGTAAAATAGATTTATAGTAATGATCATTTCTTCTTAGATACTTTACTGATGTAATTTGTACTGAATTTAGGGTTGTGTCTTTGTTTAAGCTGTAATAAAATTACATAAAATGATGATTAATGTTTCACATAAGATGTATGAATAGTATTCAACAGGAATTTAAAATATTGAACTGTGGTGCTTTTTTAACAATTCTTTAACAAGAATCAGATTTCTTGTTTCCATGGGTTTAGCATTGTATAAATGTAAAATTTGACTTTCTGCCTTTGGGTGATAATTACTACAACTTTATCACAATGAAAAAGATAAAAAATCTTTATCTTTTACATGCCACCCTTCTACTGGCAGAAGCGGAGACCTTTATGGCAGTGGCAGTTGTCAAATTAGATGCTGCAATTCTGTTTAATGCATAATTTAGTAGAGCTTGGGTTTTTAATGACATTAATGTGCCCTTCAGAATCTGAGACGCCAAGAAATACATGCAACATTTATGCTTCAGTGCTCTGTAGAAAGGCACATAGTTAGGGTAGATTCTTTTTCAGTGTATCTAGAGCCTGCATCTTCTCTAAACTGGAAAATTTGTGATTAACTCAGTTCTCTGTTACCTTCTGTTCTCCACCATTTCTTTTAATTTTGCATTGATGAACTAAACACAAAAGGTATCAAGCAATCTGTACATTTTTTGTTTAGTCAATGGCACCAACGCGATTTTAGACCCTTTCTTGGTGACATGAGTGATTGGCTGAGATTTGACAGTTTCTAATCTGAAGCTTAACCTGGAGGGAAGTGTTACATTAATAGACTGGACACTTGACATACTGAGGAGTTCTTCAATATGGATTAAAAATATGCAGGAGACTCCACATAGTTGTATTTTACTGAAAAGATTATTGACTTTTGGACTGCAGTTTTCACCCAGTCTGTTCTTTAATCAAATTACAATCTACTGATATACAGTTCAAATCCCAGTTTTAAGCAGGACTCAAGTGAAAGTCTCTCCTAGAAAACAGGCAGTGTACATATAGTTACACATTGTCTTCACACCAGCTTTGTAAGGGACATTTTTCTTTGCTGTCTCAGAGACCCAGAGTTCAGATCTCTGAACAGATCCAAGCAAAGAAAAACACTGTGCTAAACCAAAACAGCTTCAATTTGCAGACAAGTAACCTGTGTAGGAGCATCACAGTAGCATCACAAAATGCAGGAAATACATCTGGTTGTAGTTTGGTGTCAGAAAGTTAAGGAGATGAAGCCAGCAATAAGCTCTCCTAGTTCTTAGTTCTTCTAAGCCTTTTCTTCTTAAGGTTGAAGAAACCCAGCTCTGCTAGTCTTTTCCTCCTATGTCAAGTGCTTCAGCCTGTTGACCATCTTGATTACCCTCTGCAGCGCTTCCTCTGGTAAGCTCATGACTTTCTTGTGCTGCAAAACCCTGAACTGAACAGAATAGTCTCACAAGAGTGGATTAGAGAGGAAGTCACTTACCTTGATCTGCTAGCTACATCCTTCCTAACAGATTATCCCAGTATGAAGGTGGCCTCCTTGGCCACAAGGGCACACTACCTAGTCATGTTCAGTTTGTTGTCCAACATGACCCTGGAGTTCTGTTTTGCAAGGCCCATCCCTGTCCAGTTAGCCCAAACCTGCCTTGTTGCATAGGGTTATTCCATCCCAGCTGCAGGACTTTACATTTACCTGTGCTGAACCGTATGAGATTCCTGTCAGCTAATTTCTCCAGCCTGTCAATGTCACTTTGAAGACCAGCCCTCAAGCATATCAACCACTTCTCCACCATTTGGTATCATCCACAAACTTGCTGAGAGTGTACTTTATTCCATCATCCAACTTGCTAATAAAGACATTAAACAGTATCGGTCCCTGAAGGATGCAGCTAGTAGCCAACCACCAGTTACACTTTGTACTGGTGATCACAAACTGTGAGACTTGTGGTCCAGAAACTTGTCACCTAGTTTGGCTATAAGAATGCTATAGGAGACCAAGTCAAGCACAAGCCTGCTTGTTCTGTCTCCTTCCCTAACAACCACCAGAGAACAGCTCATTGGTTATGGTGTACTTAATACCATGTCTGTGAATGACCCAAGTTCAAGATCTTGCCCACATTCCTATGGCATAAGCCATAAGTAGGTCTTTCTCACCTGTGACTCATCTTCTTCAGTTTTATATAAATTAATAACTTTATGTCAGCACAGATAATTGAATCAGGACCTCCACTAATCTGTGCCATAAGCACTATGCTGCAAAGTCAATCACTGTAGACCTTCCAGTTCTGTAAGGTACTCCATACTGTATCCATAATTCATGGAATGAATTCTGCAGTGTTTGAATAGGAAATACGAAGATAGTGAAGAAAAATAAATTGACTCTGCAGCCTTGTTGTGATTTGTCTTGATAAGTTGTTGATGTGTATTCAGTCAAGTCCGGTGAGTTGATATCATTTGAATTAAATGGTTTTGTACCAGCCTGAGGAGGTGCATATTCATTTAAGAAAATATGGGGTAAAGGAGAGATACGGGGCAAGATAGCAGGGGAGCGGCAGGTCTGTTCCACCCTTCCCATTATGATTACTTCCTGTGTACAGCATGAGGTGGGGCCATGCTGGTGGAGCAGCTAAAGAAGCCACAACTGAGATCAAATATAAGGCAAAGGAGGGGTAAGGAGACACACAAGATGGGTCATTGCTGTTACTACTGCAGGAGATAGAGGAGTACGCCAAAAATTTCCAGGGCTGCTGAATCAGAAGTTGTTTTTCACTCTGACTTCTGAGTCTTATTCTTGCCAGCGGCAATGGAGACCTGTATTTAAACTGCCATTACATATCCAGGATTACAAATATGACTCAGGTAAATGAGGGCAAGTACATGCAGGTCTACTGCAGGGATGTACACACAAGAAAATGGATCTGCATGAGGTTTTATTCCTATGAAAACAGAAGAGTTTAGAGCTAAAAATAGGCATCTAGTTATTGTTACCTCCCTTTTTTATATCCTTTGCCCCAATTCCTATCAGTAGAGGAAAAATAAAATCCCAGATAACAAATGCCTGTATATAAAAAATTGCTTGCTTACTTATTTATTCTTTCTAGCAAACATTTAAAAGGCCGTAACAGATTTCTTTTTCTATGATCAGGGTAACTTGCCTGGAGGAACTAATTTGGACAGAGGTATAGTTTTACTCTTTTTCACTATTGACTGCTTTAATAATAAAGTAAGTCACTCATAAAAACAAACAAAAAAGTTCTGAAGTACTGACTTAAAGGATTTTGACCTAAAAAAGCCTGAGGGGCTTTAGATTATAAGGTGTCCACCATGATTCTGCATCTAGAAAACCTAGAAAAACTCAAAAGAGTCTCCTCTTAACTGGAATGTTTTGTACCACATCAAAACCTGGAAACAGTTCTCACTGGCTAGCAGAAGTAATTAAGCTTACCATGTATCGTAAGTGGTGCTGCGTGTTTTCAAAGTAAAGCGTAACTTTAAAGACATGGGTTTTGAGCCTCCCTGACCCTCCTCCCGAGGCCATTTGAAACCCTTGAGGTATGCAAAAGTAATAGATGTTTGTCACCCTTTGAAAACTCTGGTAGCAGCTCTGTAACGTGGGATCTATAGCTGTTGCAGCAATTTGAAAATCAGAAGATGGAGACAGCAAAGCTCAGAGATTTTGATGGGGAAAAGACAACATAACATAGTAACATAGCAGCGAAGTAACATAGCAGGGAATCCAGAGTTGCAATTCCCGATTCCCCAATGCGGTGTTCAAGTACACTACATGACACTGGCTTTCCAGAATAGGACATATGAAAGGCATACTGGCACTAAAATAGTGCCATCTATTCCGTGGGACATTTCACCTACAGCTCTTTCCGAAGGAATTAATATGGCTGTAGTGACAAATGTGGCAGCTGTTGAGTACACATCTCTGCATATCAGTACCGGTCAGGGCAGGTAGCTGGCATAGAGCACCCTGGGGGCAATCCTTGCCCTGTTTTAAAAACTGCAGCACACAACACCTCTATCTTATAAACAAACTGAAACTATAGGCAAAATTATTTCCATTAAACACCTGAATGAAGCTTCTTGTACTGACAGCTATATTAGTAATGGGTTTGAGTCTCCAAGTGAGCAGGGAAAAGGCTGGTGCTTGTTCCTGCAGCCTTGGCTGTGACATGGGTGCTGGTCTGGAGGAGTGAGCAGTCGTTCCTCAGCCACTGCACTGCACAGTGCCACTGGACACATAACCCAGCTGAAATGCACGTTCTTGCCAGAAGGGCTGGGTTTGTCCCTGGCCACTTCCCTCCCTTGGATTGAGCCTGGTAAACGTGCAACTGCAGGATTACTTGGATCAGGTCATTCACCCAAAAGAAAACAAATTAATGCTTGCATGGTTTTATTATGAAGGAGGTGGTAAGAATATGCGGTGAGGGATCCTTTTAATGTCAATCAGCAGCATTACTGAATTAAAAGCAAAATAAGACTGTAGCTACACAAGCAATGTAGACAGAGGCAAAAAGCGACTCAGTGTATTACATTTGTTTGCACATTTCTAATGTGTCCTTATGTTATAACTCAGCAGAATTACTTTAAATAAACATTTTAAAATGCCTTAGTTGGAAATCTAATTAAAACCTAGCAAGGTTATGCACATAACAGATTTAATTTTCTTTCCACACTTACGTACAAGAATACAGAATAAAGTTCTGTTTTCATTTGTCTGGGTTGTACTGACTTTATTATCTGTGGTACACTGATGTTTGCAACTCTTTACATTACTATTAGAAAGCAGTGTTATTAAACAGGGTCTCTCATTCTTAACAAAAGTTCCCTAGAAACTGGCAGGGTTGAAGGATTTAAAGGTCTCATTCTGAAATGCAGATCATATCTTTTTATTAAGAATTTCTTCATGGATATTGGAAATGTAAAGTTGACATTTCAAGAGATATCAGTGCAAGCAATGCACACAGTGCTTAGGCAGACAAATGCCAGATTCTCTTGGCATTATTCATAAAGAAAAATATTGGAAGCTCATGTGAATCAGCAGGTAGGAGGTTGCAATGTGCCAGTAATATCATAGTGCTCTTGAGCATGCTTGGGAAATGCAGAGATTCAAAACAGATCTAAGCTCTTGATTTAGTTGCTTATCTTTCTACTAGTCTGATTTTCTCCTCTATTTGCTTTACTTTCTTGCCTTATCACTCTCTAACGTAAGAAGTAACAACGCAGATTTTGGCCTTATATTTTGCATCTGCCTACAGAGATAACTTTCTGTAGTTGCAATTTTTCTTTTGGTATTTTCCCTTGCCTTATCACACTACACACAAGCTACCTTTTCCAAATCTCCTTGCAAAGTATGCTAACAATGGGCTTTTGCATGTTTGACAGAACTCTGTCGTGCATAAGATCACTGTTCGATAAAAAGAATTTGTCTAAACAAAATCTTCATATTTATTTTTAGTTTATGTACATTTTAATTTCAGTGTTTATGCAAATTTTAACTTGATTGCACAGAGGTTGCTTATATAATTGCTCCTTTCACCCTTTTTTCTTCTGCTCCAACCTCCCCACTTTGTAAAGAAAATTAAATGGAAATATGCCCATAAGCTGATCATTTATAAACCCCACGGATTTGGAATGTTTTCATTATATATCTGCTGTAGCTAAAACACACACATTTTTATACTTGGGAGCCTACTTTGTTGCACATTTACAAATCAACAAGATGAACACTTGTCTGCAGACACACTCAGGAGCAAAATTAACACGTTCCTGAATTGGTGTTGTTTGGGGAAGCTGTAGTACAAATTCCCTGGCATCTGGGAAAGCAGGACAGGGTGCAAGGCAACCCTGATGGAGCTTTCCTGACAGAGGGGAACTCAAGGCGAGCCTCTAGAAGTCCCTTTGGATGGCCATGCACTGCTCTTAGCAAGAGCCTGACCTGACAGGGTCACTACGAGACAGGCAGCAGGAAACTTTTTTCCTTTTCTAGGGTCAGGGATTTACTTCATTCAAGGTGCTCTCAGATCTTTTGGCTGTAGACAAGTGTGATTTCTTGTCCATAGCTTGTTTATGTGCCCTTGCCCTAAAGCAGTACAAGATGCGATCAAACCCATGGGAGTATGGCTGCTTGTATGAACAACACTCTGTCATGTTTTACTTTTGAGCGTGTCCTCCCATACTACTATTCATTCAGGCACTGTAATAATAAATATGGACTTAAAGTGCACAGAAGGTAAACTGAATTAAGGGTTCTAGTCTATCCTGTACATGTTCTAAGACACTTGCAGTAAGCCATGAATCAGCTATACAAACACAGCGTATATACTCAATATGCCCTGAATAACTCTTCTAAGTGTCACAAAGAAGATGAAACACATCTATGTGATCTTGCACATGAGAATTTTAGAAGTGTTCCAGCAACAAGGCATCTATCAGTCACCTGATTCTTCTCTCCTGCAAAGCTTATTGCCAGTCCCACCTGTGAATTTCCCAGCTCGAACCCATGCAGGAAATCCTGCATGGGCACCCTGTGGACATCCAAGGACGGCATTCGGAGGTGTATCACAGGGGACTCTTAGCACCTTATCAGCTTGACCCCTGGATAAACTGTGTGGCACTTTATTGTGGGGCACTGTGGTTGTCCCCATTGAGCTTTTGGGTATTACAGTAATTGAAAGGCCTTTGGCTGTGCATGCTCCTCCTTTCTGACCATTGTAGCTATGGCCAGGTGTGGAGCTGGCACGTAGAGATGGGATGTTCTACAGTGGGTTGTGCCATCCTTGCAGCACAGTGTAGACACATTGTAGGAGATATTTGTGGGGTGTTACAAAATGGCTTATGACCCGAGACAGGAATGATGAGATCATGAGCATGGAATACTGACGGGACCGCTGGGGCGGCAGCTGTTGCCTGTTGCACAGCTGCATGCAGACAGGAATGTCTGGCACAGAGAGAGGACACCAGTGAAGGGATTACACGGTCATGGAGATTAAGACAACCAGGAATACATCAAGTAGTTTTGCATAAGGCTCTTGAGGTTAGCTAGAGGCAACCATGCAGATGCAGGTTTTGAACATCAGCCCAGCCAGCAGTTAGGTGCCATCACTAAACTGTGAGAGGCTAAAGAGTAACTTTAGCGGGTGGGTGCCTTGATACTAAAAGTCAATAAGCAGTGTCCCTGTGGGGATTTGAGAGGACCCATGGATGATGAACATGTCTAGTATGTAAGACAATGTTTGCCTTAAGAAGAATTAGTTTAGCCGAGTTGGGCTGGTGGTGGCATTGTTTGTTTGCCTTGAGGAGAGTATCATAGAATGGACTGCAGATATAAGGTGACCCTAGAAGCAGGTAGGAAAGGATCTGCTGGCAATGTGCCTGGTGCTGACATGACCAGGAGGTCTGGCATTTACCTGCCTGAGAAGAAGGAGCCTCCTTTTGCTCTGAAGAGAATAATTAGCTTTTCAGTGTCAGTGCTTGTAGCTGTCTGCTGCCGATGTGTATGAAACTGCATCCTGGGGTGACAGCAGCTAGAGGAAGATCACATCACCTGTTTGGTTCATAGAGCACACATTTGGCTAACTGAAGGCTAGATGGTGGTGCCTACAAAGCCTGTTAGGTGTGCTCAGCATCTTAGAATGCACCCAGAAAGTGTGATTTTCATCAGTTGCAGGTGCTCAGTACCACTACAGTGGGGAGTGCAGTGCTATGTGATGTTTCGGTTGTTTATTTTGACACCAGTTACATGTCCCTATATGAGTCTGAATTATGACTAAAAGCTCTAGATACAGGTTTGTGCCTCTTCTTTCTTAACTAGACTTTCAGAAACGGGTGCTGTTCTGGGTCATAACATCTGATTAAAAAGTAAGTAAGCATTAAAATACCAGCATTTCAAGTGTTCTCATAGCAATTAAGTGGTGTGGAATAGTCAAGAAAATAGGGTAGTGCAGTGTTCTTTGTAAGCTGCACATCAAGCAGTGAGTGATAATGGAAGTGGTGTCTCCAGCAGGGATGCTGCCATCAAACACACTGTTGCTAGAGCCAGGAACTCCACATAAAAGCCTGGTCTAATTTGTCTGATCAAAGCTTTTTGTCAGATTCAAGTGCAGACTTTCTCCACCTAGGCCCTTTATAGGACAATGTGTGTGTGGTGGGGGGAGTGTTCAAGAGCCTGTTCAGTGAGCGCTGAGTGCTGTTTGTTTAATGCCAAACCTCCTGAGTAGGGGTTAGATGTACTTGCCAGTGTCAAATATCTTAATATTAGCCTTAAATGCTGGGATAATACTCTTCTCAGATGCAATGTCAAAGTTAGGCAGTGTGTAAGTACATCAAGGCTTGTGGCTTAGGGTGTCTTATTAATGAATATCATTGTATTGCATATTAACTGCCTCAGCAGGGTCCTTATTAAAAATTTAACTTGTGATTTCTACAGTAAACATGGTGATGTTTGCTTAGCAATAGATAACAATAGCTAGTTCATGAACACCAGACCCAGTGAAGACTTCTTTGTGGTGAGTTTTCATGGGAGGATTGAGCTTTGTGCAGATCTTCTTTGGCTTAATAAGGATTGAATTTGTGCTGAAGCCTTTTCTTTAGTGAGCCACTAAGAGGCTCTCTTTCCATTACCCTGCTGCTTATTTTCACAAAACTTGTAAGAGTTTAATACCTTTGAGCCATCTGTCTCTCTTTCAAATCAGCCAATTTGTTCAAAAGTTGTTGGGGGAGGCGATGAGGAGCCTGATACAGACAGACAGACTGACCCACCAACATGCAAAGCATGGTTGTTTGTGTAGTGTTTCCTTAGGAAATCAGGCTAAATATACATTGCACAAACAAATTCTTAGAAGAGGCCTTTGTGGACTAGATCTTTTACATATCATTTTCTGCAAGTTTTAAATTAAAAATTGGCTTACAGTAATAGCTAGAAGAGAATTTCAGCTCATAAATGGGAACCTTCCCCTAGTTTTCAAATGTAGCCTGAGAGAAAGCCCATAACATAGCAATGGTATTTGTTTGAGAAAAGACTACTCAGTTAAAGAAACTATCCAGCTTGTGGCAGTGGGATGTGCTTGTAAACCTGCACCTAATGGACATGGACATCTGACTTGTTTGTTCACACACCTCTTTTGCAATACTATTACTTACATTTCATGGTGTCATAGCTGTCCAGGATGCACTTGGGGTGTTCAAATCTGCTCAGAGTGAATAAGTCTCTTAAATCAGCCCATGTCAGTTCAGGGTTCAGTGTTATTTGCATTGCAGCCACAGCTCCAGGCTTTCAACAGGCATTTGACAAAATAAATTTACTGCCTCAAAATGCTTACAGTTGTGGCTCTAACCCTTATCTTTATGCACCGTATGTAATTCCACCCAAACAAAGGAGGTTATGTTGAGCAACTGGGTGAGTCACTGTGGGATAGAAACTGAGTGTAGGTTTAGGGACAACAGTTGGCTACAGCAGATGGGAGGAGCACATGCTAAGAAAGTTATTGACTATCAGAAATTTAAAACATAACAAGGCCAGAGGCACATGAAGTGTACATATGGCTTGTGATATGTACATGTACAATGTTTCTTCCCTGCTCAGTAATTAAAAAATTTAAAACATTGTCTGGTGGGAAATTTATGGGTTTGGCATTAAAAAGTGTTATATAATTGCGTTAGATGGTAAAATGACGCTATCATATAACATTTGCCTCTACTTTGCCCTATAACAGGAACAAAAATATTCTTAGGTCATAAATACCAATGAACCCTAGTCACAATTGTTCAGTTGCTTCATTATGTTACTGTAGTACAGCAGGGGAGTCTTCATGGCTGTGTGGAAAGCCCAAGCCCAGAGCTGACAGGGAGTGCCTGGTCCTGCCTGACAATGACACTCGCACAGGTCACCAAGTGGCACTGTTGCTGCTCTTGGGCTTATAAAAAACAGCCTGTTGCTGCAGAAAATCAGAAGTTATGTCCTGTATGCTTTTCATATGGATGTGGCTACTATAGCAAATACACTGCATGTGGAACATCTGATGTCCCTGGGCAGAGGCTGAAGTAAAGTGGGGCTTCTTTGCCACTGGGCTCACATGTCAGGACCCAAAGGGTCAGTGCATGAGGTGGCACCACAATGTACACTTTAAACCCTTTGGGCTGCTTACCCATTTGTTACCTCTATACTTGCTGATTTATTAAATAATAATATATAACATAGTGGAACAGA
>JAVHNF010030552.1:0-13110 GCA_034783455.1 Micropsitta finschii | reverse complement strand
CAGGCCGAAAGTCAAAACATAGTGCTGCACCAGCTACTAAGAAGAAAAAAATGACTGCTACTGCTGAACCCAGGACATACAGCCACCACTCAACTTGCATCAGTGGATTCAGAGAAGCTGTTAGAGGGGAAATGGCTTGTTTTATCGAAGGAGACTGAAACAGGGCAGTGTTTAATCTCCAAGACAAGGCTGCTGTAGTTGCATGCAACTGGACAGGGAACTGGAGCTGTAGGGCCATGTGGCCCAGCTGTGAAGAAGTTTCAGCTGAAAATGGAGGTCCTGACCATCAGAGGAGGAAGGCTGCAAAGCAGTGGTGGGGAAGAGATGGAGGGAGACATGAGTGTTCATCTTTAGAGATGAGTATCTTTATCTTGCTCATCTTGACAGCAGTGTCCTTGTACCTATTGTTTTTTCTCAAGAAGCTCAAGGCATTTCCAAATTTCTGTAGCAGCTCATGCATGCTGTCTTAGCAAAGCAATATCTGATAGCAAGAAGAAATAATGTGTTCTTGGGTATCTTTGAGTGTTAAGGTGCAAAATACAAGGGTTTTAATGATCCTATTTACCGCATTAGAAGCAAATACACTACTTCAGACAGAGTGCCTTTAAACTATTAACACTTTTCCCCTAACAGCCGCATGGTAGAAGGCTCAACATATTAATTTGTTCAACTTCCAAGAAGAGTCCAGGGCCAAGCAGGCATTGCCATCCTGGTTGCATGGAGAAGGCCAAGCTTTTCTATTTACAAGTCGTTGGGGAAGAATGGCAAGTAATTTATTCTTCCTCCTTTCTCCCTTTTGCGGTTTTGGGGAAGTAAAACTATTTCTGAACTTGGAGTTTCATCAAGGTCAGGAAAACAAGGGGACTGCTGGACTTGAGACTTCTTGATGTTCTTTCCAACCTGAATTATCCCAGGGCCATGTGATTTTATGATCCAGCTTTTTTAAGGACAAGGCAGGGCAGACTTTAACCAGAATTTTCACATGGAGCTCTGTGGTTGCTCCCTCTGCCATACTTTCATCATAGGGTCTATGAACACTGAAGGTCCTTGGATGGAGTCCTAGCTCCTTGCAAAGCAACACTTTACATCAAGGTGAAAGGTCTTATTCTGACACAAGTTCACCCACCAAAATGTTTGCTCATGTTTCTTCTCGCGGTTCCCCAGCTGTTGGCAGAGGGAGAGGCTACAGGTCAGAAGGCCCCAGTGTGGTACCCAAACTGTGTGGTACCCAAAGCTCTTCCCCAGCAGAGCATTCTTGCCTCTTGAACTTATGGGCAAGGGGGTGATTCTTCCAGTTCAGTCAGTAGGTCTCCAAGCCTTTCACTTTATATGACATTTTCTAATATCTATTTAAATGGTAATGGGACTAATTAGGAATCTGACCTGTGGAACCATGGTTTGGGAAGAAGTGTCTGATTTTTTTGTGGTATCCAGTCTCACCAGATCTCACAACTATCTCCAGGTGAGGGACCAGTGAGGGCTACAGCATCTGCCTAACAGTGGCAGAAGAAACTAGTCTAATGTCCTTCATCCCTGGGATGACATGTGTACTACCAAACAAGGAAGGATCAGGGATCCCACAGACAGGGAACATAGACGGACTCATGTTCACAGGGCTTAGGAGAAGGTTGGTAGGAGCGGTCCAAAACAGAGCCAGAGAGAGAACCAGCTGTACAGATGATCCGACTCCCAGGACCTGAGCTCATTCAATGGCTGTCTTGTGTTCAGCCATACTGGGCTATTATAGGGCTGTGTCCACAATTAGCAAAAAGTGTGGTCCAAAAGAAGAAGATTTGCAGAGAGAAACAGTCCTGATAAACCAACATCTATGCTACCACATTTTGCTGCTTTATTGTGGATTTACTCTATTTGGAGCCTGTAAACTGAACACTCATCAGTGGTGGGAGCAGATCTTCCCATTCATCCCTAAGGAACTCAGAGCACTGTCTGGACCCAAAGCACATGGAGGATGATGTAGACAAAATACATTTCTTTTCACCTGAAGTAGGCTTTTAATCTTATTATCCAGGTGATGGTGAACATTCTCAGGGCAGAGAAAGAGCAAATCTTGCCCTGTGTGCTGTAAACATTACTCCAGGCAGTAGACAAAATGCTCCATCCAGCACATGTTACACTGTGGTATTGAGCCTTTAATCTCCTTTTACAGCCTTTGCTAAAGATTCAAAATTCTGTTATTATTCAAATGGTTATGTACTACTGATTGGTCTCATTTATGGATTTTCAAGTACGCTTTAAAGGTCAAGCAAATAATTTTAATCAGTCATGTGTTTTTTTGACAGCTGATAATTATTGAATGTACAGCAGCACCTGGAAAGCAGATTTATTGCATTTGCTGTCACATGTTTGGATTGGGCACAGGGATGGTCCTCCTCCCCTGCTTGTTTCACTCTCCATCATCAAGTTACTGGCACTGATCAGCCAGTGCATCCACAGGAGAGCACTGTCATTGCAGCACTTCAAATCTGAGTCACAGCTGCTTGGACAGGGGCCCAGGACCCATGTCTTACAGCTGCTGGTTAAGAGAGTAGTAACTGCATCAGAGCGGTGCTGCCCTTAGCTCAGACCATTCCTGGCTACTTAATCCATGCCACTTTCTGTTAGGCTGCCTGGCTACTAACCATTTCCAAATTAGTCTGGGATAGTTGTTCTAAGATTCTTGTGTGCAGGGCACTCATGGGGTGGTTGGGGAGAGCTGTCGGACTGCAGGCTAACAACTGACTATCCTCACAATGTCTGCAGAACTGTAAGCAGAGAAAATGAGAATATTTTCTCATTTCAACAAAAAGCAGTCACAGACTGAGAGCAAGGCTTGAACTCAGGTGCTGTAACATCAGCTTCTACCATCTGAACTAAAGGGCTAATTGCATCTCTTATGGGAGCAGTAATACATACAGGGATGGGCAGGGAGGCTGACCAGCCCCAGCGTGAAACAGATGAGATTCTTTAGCTTAGGAAAAAAAGAGAGTTAAATGGGATCTGACAGAAGCCCGTGAAGTCATCTATCGTGTGGAAAAAATGAGCTTGGGAGAACTGTGGGACATGTAATGAAGTGGTTAGAGAGTTGGTGTAAGTAGACAGAAGTGCTTTTTTTGGTGACTTTCCACTAGGTTTTTGGAATGCATTAGGGTTGGGTGGAAGAGACTCAAAAAGGGATGAGATGCACTCATACAAGGCTGGTGACGCAGTAGTCCTACTCCAGCAGCTGGCCAGGGAAGCCCCGGGGTCCCTGTTTGCTGGGAGCCAAGTGGCACACCTGGGGAAAAGCTGCTTCTATACATGTTGCTCTTGCACCCTTCCCTGAGCTGCTGGTGGAAGTGAAACTCGAGGGGTCTTTCATCGAGGCTGTGGCAGCAGCTCAGCTGCTTTTCAGTGCAGGCAGTGGTCAGGGGACCCTGTGTACCACCACGACAATATGAGCTGTTAGTGAGGAAGGAGCTAGTTTTAGCCCTGCCTACACTTTCAGCTGGGATTTGTGTCTCGCCATAGAATAACCTGACAACCCCAGGATTTTGCAGCCCATTCAGACTGTATCCAGATCTGCCCAGTCACTTTTAATTTCCACAGCACATTTTCTTAAGAAGATCTGGAGGGTGGAGGATTAAAACAATTTTGCAGTTTACAGAAATGCGGCTGGTTTGCTCTGCTCATGGGAACAAAGTTCGTAGCACTGATTTTATGGTGCAGAAAATAAAAGTATTTCCTGCCCACACTTCAAAAGAACTGCTGTGATGGTAAAGGCTCTTTCAAGCTTAGGGCTGCTAGCCTAAACACTGTGTATGCTGGGTTAGCCTGTCAAAAAACTCTGTATTGCAAATGTACATTTATCTTTGTAAGAATGACAAGCTCTCGTGCAAAGCAAAACACTGTATAAAGCAGTTCACTGGGGCAGTATGTTTTAATATATTCCCCTTCTGGAGCAGAGGGGAGTTTTGTATTACATTAATCAGCTTCTAAGCCCTGAAGGTCACAATTATCTGGCCACTATTTTTTCAGTATTAGTGATTTTAGTACACGATTAGCTTTCATGTCTGCATCATTAAGATGAAGAATTGTTTTTGAAGTTTCAAATAGAGCAGCAGGTCTTAGCTGTAGTATTTGCCATACTTGCTCAGCCACTGTTAAAAGGGATGATTTATAGAAAATCCAGCTGTGAGTTTTCATTTCTTCAAGAGCAGGGGGCGGGACTAGAAACCAACCTAAAACCAAGCGGAGCATTGATCAGAGTAGAAATGATGTAGAGCACAGCTCCGCAGACAACAGCTAAGCATCATGGAAATATTAGCTGGCAGCGATAAGGAGGCAGAAGCAGCACTCGGTGACAGAGCAGCCATCTGTCAGGAACTGGGAATCTGATTTCAGGAGGGCAGAAAATGAAGTACAGAAGAAAGTGATTTTGGTTCAGAGGTACAGTGAAGCCCAAGGATATCTGTGGACAGTAAGTTTCTATACTGTAGCAGGGATATTTAAATACAGCAGATAGTATACTGTTTGGAAGGGCTTTTCAGCTTTGAAAACAGGCATAAATAGCTCCTTTATAAAATAGCTTTTGCTTGAAGTTTTTTGTTTATTTTTGAGATGTAAATAAGCTTATCTGTTTGAGGTGGTTTGTTTGAAAACTTGGAAACTAACTTTAAAACTGCTGGTGTCCATCACTTCAGAGGGTGGTTTTGTTTAATAAAGTCATCTCCTTTGGAGGGTAAGATTTGTTCATAAACTTTCTGAAAAAATATCTTAGAAAAGACTGCTTTGGCCTCAGTTGCGAGGTGAAAAAGGGTAGGCAAGAATATTTTTTCTGGAAAGGGGAAAGGAGTTCCCACCCAAATAGATCTAAACTAACTGGAACTACAGTGTATAAACACCCTGGGGTTAAATCCTACCCTCACTTACACTGATGTAAGTCAGGTTTGAGTCTACTGCAGTTAATAAAATTACTCCTGATTTAATTAAGGGTAGAATTTGGTTGCACATTTCTTAATAACGAAAAAGCCCCATGGTTCTTTCCAAAGTGCTTTTTATGTTAACAGATTATTAAGGGCTTGCTTTAAAATATGCTAAAATTAATTGTAAACTCACATTATGTTGCATCTTTTGTCATGTATTTGTATCCTTCTTTGAAACTAGCACAAAAGGCTGTGTGAGATACTGTAAGCAATCCTATTATTTCTTATTAGCAGGTTCTCATATAAGGTTTGCACTGCTCATAATTTCATGCTTGTTTCAGTTCAGTGCCTCGTATTTGGGGTGATGTGCTTTAATAACAAAAAAGGTTTGTGAAGCTGGGAGCAATAAGGCAATATTAGCTGTAGCAGAAAAGTGTCAAAGTTCTGTACAAGACCCCAGACTGTATTATTGGGAATGAAACTGTTCTATTACAAACTGTACCAAAAAAATTACTCTTGTTGCAGTGATTTTAATGTATGAGTTAGAAGTAGAAGCATTGGCTGCTGACTGAGGAAAAAAAAACCAACAACAAAACCAACAACCAAAACCCACTCACTATTATGGCCCAATATGGATGACAAAACACTGTAGCATGTGTGGGAAAATGGCTGCAGTCCAATGTCTGGAATCATTTATCTTCTGGTAGAGTCTGGAAGATGACTGTTTTATGTATTTTACAGAAATCCCTGCTGATTGATTTCATTTACTTAGGGGGAGGGGACACGGTGACTGATGGCAGGGACAACTGGGGAAAACAAAGTGGATTCTTTGCATTATCCCGACATCCTGTTCTGGTTAGGGTTGTTGGCACCTTTGTAGGGAACCAGAGTCTGCTGGGCAGCCTGGTATGTCCTGACACTGCTTTTGCTACTACACACAGCCAGAAGTTTGCTGCTTCTTTCTGGGTCTCAATGAGCTGAAAGATGCGGATTCTGTTTGCACTAGCACCAGGCATATTATGGAAATGATAATTTGCAAAGGTCTGAAGGGGAATGGGCAGAAATGGGTACAGGTCTCTGGAGCCTGCTGGTAATTTGTCTGATATTGGTAGGTGCTGTTATTGAAGAGGGAGGAAAGAATTTGTGAAAGAGTAAAGTCTGCTTTCAGTGTGCAGGGCTTGCCGGAATAGCTCGTCCCACTTTGGCACAAGAGGTCTGTACACTAGAATGTTGATACAGTTTTCTTCTGACGTTTGTTGCTAAAATAGTTACAATTCCTGATGTTTCTTTATTTGTAAGGAATAAAGAGCATGGTAGAGACAACAGGGATATACTGTACATCAGTGTCTTTCCTTTGCCTTAACTGTTATTTTTAAGTGTGTTCTGCTTGCTTGTCCATCAAGGTGTTAACCTTCAAATCAATTAGTCTCACATCACTGCATGATAGTCACTTCTTATATACCAGGCATATCTACAGACATTTCCTTTCATGTTGCAGGGAATCAGTGCCAACATTTTCCATATGGTGAAACAAGAGTGGAGAGATATGTTTCCTATTCAGTACACTGCTACTGTGTTGAGGTTTAACAAAAAAATGAGGAGAAAACGGATTTTTCAGTTGACAATTCTAGTTCATTTTGTACCCTTCAGTCTCTTCACAAGGTCCTTTACTTATGGTTACAGTACTGTAATGGTCCAATACAATGGTCCAATGCAGGGTCACATAATAATCCCAGGGAAAGGTAAGAGTATTATGTCTCACCCGTCACATCCAGTTTCCCAGACATAACCACTTGGTATAATCAAGACATTCTTCATTGACAGAGTGGGAAAGAAAGAAAGATCAATCTTCAGCTTTACCCCAACTGCCAAGGAAGCTTCACAATTTTATCAAGTATATTTATCAAATCAGTAGGAGCTGTTAAGCACTGTGCTTAAATAATATCCCAAGAATAAACCCAGCACCACCTCCCTTCTGACCAGCATCCTGTACTATTGCCCTGCAGTGTCATTCAGCCTGCTCAGGTCATTTGGCTTCACTGCTCATCATGCTATCTTGATGCACACTCATTTTCTGTCTGTCTGTAGAGGATGTGCTTATGGCCGGCTGTTAGACATCTCTTTGTTACGCATGTGTTGGCCTCTGATTTGTAACTTTATGGGGATTTAGGTTAATTGTAACCTTTTCTACTTTCTTAATTTTGGCTTCCTTTTCAACCACCTTGTGTTTTGGTTATCCTCCCACAGAATGTTTTCTTGCTGAGACTCTCCCAGAGGAATATCCAATTTAGCTGTTGATTAATTGAATTCAGGCCTTTCCTGCCTTTTGGTAGATCTAATTGAAGAGGGCGGCGGGTAGTGCTACGGGTTTCAGGTGATGGTACCAGTTCTTTTCCTTGGGTATGCCACTGAGCAAATCTAGTGCCCTGGTGACTTTTATAGAAGATCTGCCTTTATAATGTGGTCCTTGAGGGGGACTGTCTTCCCTCTGAAGGACTCTTAAGAACCCCAAGAGAGCTCTTAATGAGATAGTGGTGGTAAACAGACCCAGTGTAAGTCCAGTGTCTTCCTTTAATCTTGCATTTGGCAGGAGGAAGAAAGAGTGGTCTAAGCTGATGCAGAATTGTTTTTTTGTCCAATGAGACTTCATTCTCTTGGTGGTTTGGGGTCTACCAGCCCCCAACCCTACTCTTCTGTAAGAATTAGTAGAATGGTGTGCTCAGGCTCCAGTCATTTCCATTACTGCCTGCACAGTCCCTACATTTCTATTAGTTACCTTTTAAGTCTCTTCATTACCTAGAAACATCCTTCATGTAACCACCACAAGTGTGCCTTCCTGCGTGTGCTACTTCTTCCAGGTAAAATATCTTAGAACCCATTTTACACACATTGCGCATTATCCCAGTTTTAATGAATTTTGTCCTTTTGTACTATGTGATGTAGTATATGGCAAGCATAGGCTGGGTGATAGAGCTACAGCTGCCTCTCGTTTTCTTATCAGATACTGTTAAAACCAGAAAATTAGATTTAAAGAAAAGAATAAGGGAGCTCTGTAGGCTTTGGAGCATTATGAAACCTCCCACTGAATGTCTGCACAGGACATACAGCAACAGCAAAGCTGTTATGTACTAAATGAGTTTGGAGTAGGGGCCAACTGAAATCAATGCATAAGTGATTTACTTATTCATTTATAACCTTGACCTAGAATCATGAGTTTTTGCTGTCTCATAACAAAGATGACTTCATGTGACCCTTTAAAGCCTTCAGCATTAAGTGGCATTAAGTTGATGGCTACTTGTTTTGTACCTTCAGTGAAAAATTATGCATAAATCAAGTAAGCTTTGCTTGTAATATACTCGTAATCCTCACAAGCAAACTCCCACCCAGATCTCATGATCAAGCATGGTTTCTTGAACTCAGCAGAAAGGTCACTTCTTAAAAAATATGGAGTATTATAGTCAGGCCACCCAGGCAATTTTTTTTGGCTAGGACATTGCTTTAATTAAGTGATTGTAAATTGAAATAATAATAGGATGCTGATTTAATCAGATAAAAGCCAGGGGAGCTACATTAAGCTCAGTTTTCGTCCACCAAACATATCCAGACAAGCTGAGCTCACTTGCTGTTTGAAGAACATTTTTGCACAGAGGGACAGACAGGATGGGCTGAGGTTGAGTCCTGAATGTTCTGGGGTTTGCATACTTAAATCCAGCCCTTAGCATTGTTTTGTTCCTTAATTACCTCTGGTTTGTTGATTTATTGATGCTTTTGAAGGCAAGGAGACTCAGTAAAACATAATCATCCTGTGTCACGTAAAAGCTGCTATTATATCTGTGAACATTATAGACAAAAGGAAAGGATTGATTGAGGGGACTTTTGTGGAAATGGTGTTCCACGTACAGGTAAAAACATTGGTAGCTGTCTTTTAAAGGTGCAGTTGAGTTACTGCATTACAAATGAGAAGGAAATAAGTGAGAAAATGATGGTTAGGGCTGTCTCGGTTCTTGAAATCTGCCAATACAGCCAACAGTTTGGGCAGAAGGTGACTGGGAACCAGTGGTCCTGCAGAAGGGGTCAGTGGCTGTAGCATCTTCATGGAGCACTGCTGGGAGAAGTGAAGGCTGGATTTATCTATTCTGTATTAGATGGCCCTTCCATTTGGGTGTGGCTTTGGGGAAATGGGAATAATATTTGCTTTAGCACTTGTTATGTAGGCTTTGAATGGGGGTGACACAACCATGAATGGCAGACCTTTGCCAGCCATGAGCACTGATATACAGTTGGCAAGTCAACTGTACATCAGTCAACACAGTCAACAAAGTCAACACAATCCCACCTGGCTTAGTTTTGGGGAAATATTTGGAGCTTGCACCTACCCTCTGCTGCCTGTGCCCCTGGGGGCCCCATGCCTGCTTCCCAAATCCTAAGTCTAAAAAGCACCTCTTCATCTTCTTTTCCTGCTCAGCAGAACATAGCATAGCATCCAGGCATTACTCCTTCTCTCTGCAACTCTCTTGTGTCTGTGCATCCCAGCTGGTACACCTAGAGCAGTGCATGGAACTCTGTCACAGAAAGACATAGAAAATTGTTTGTTCAGGAGATGTTAATTTGTCACATCCCTCCACCAGTGGCTAATGACCTACTTGGGCAGTTCTGATATATTAATTTGGTTTGCAGGAATATGCACACAGATGACCGGGAATGAATATGGTCAATATAGATGCAAGGATGTGTACCTCTCTAGGGCTTGTGAGCCACTGAATTAAAAATATAGATGTATGTTAATATTTAGCACATACATAGTGCATTAAATCTCCATAGTCCTGTGGGAACATGTCTAATTTATACATCCAAATAAATGAAAGAGGTAATCACACATAACAGTCAGTCTTTTCATCACTTTACCCAATGAGGAATGAAGATGATGTTTTGTTTGGACTGTTATTGCTTACACGTAACTGACAATACCATCCTGTATTCTCAGCTCTTTGTAAAAACACCACAAGTTTGTTGTTACAAGAACATTTCAGACTGCGTAAGACATTTCAGCAGCATAATGAGTTAAACTTCACTTTTTTTGCTAAATTGAAAATTAGAAGAGGCTGACCCTGATCTCAGTAGGATTCTCCACTGGAATGCTGAATGAGCTAAACCAGTTCATTTTAAAAAATGGTTTGAAAATCGTCTTTCAGAAAATAGTCTTAAAAGCATGGTACTGATAATAAGCATGTTGGCAGACCTTTAAGGCAGCAGTCAAACACCCTCATGCTTCATTTTATTTATTTATATGGCATTTCTATTACCCACCCAAGCCTCCAGAGCAAATTCAATAGACAACTATAGTTCCGCCTTAATTCCTCAGCCCTGGTTGCTATGGCATTCAAGTTAGGACAGTATCTGACAGCTCCAGGTGGGTAAGCACGCAGATGGATGATACATGAGCAGAAATTCAGGGAGCCATGAGGTGGTACCTTATGACCAAGGGGTATTGACCATAGTTTTTGCAAAAAGGGGCAAGGAATTGTGAACATCACTGGGAAACCTGGGCTTTATTTAGCTGCAGTGAAAGCAGCCGCCTGTACCAGCAACCTACATTTGTACTTAAAGGCTCTGGTAATGAGCTATGAAATAATTTATTGAAATGTTCAAATTAAATACGAAATTATACATTAGAAGTGTCTGGCTGATATCACCTGTAGTCATGCTCAATAGCATTCTGCCCTGTGATTCATTCTGCTCAGCTCAGTAGTATTATAATAGCTGTTGGATAAGATGGCCGAACTGAGCCTTCAGATTAAAGATATATATAATGAGAATTGTAAGTATCGTGCAAAAAAAAAAAAATCCTTTTTTATTTAGTCTTGGTACTCAGAATTCATCCCATAATATAATACAAATAGGATCTACAAATTCAAATTTTTTAGTCTTAACTGTGCTCAGGATCAGTATTCAAATGCTTTGGTAGAGTTTTCCCCCTATCCAGTTGTCACTGCTTTAAGTCACATTAATAGCAAGAATTAATTGTCATTGAAAGCGTTTTTTTCCCCAACATTTCTTTGTTTCCAGTAAGAAAAGAACAAGAACAAAGACTACCAAACAAAATATAACTTGTCTAAAATCTCATAAAAGCTCTTACACAAGAATCTATCAAGCCTGGGAAAATATGTGTTCTTTTGTAAAAACATATTTTTCCTTGAAGTCACTGCTAGATTGCAAAAGTTCACATAACATATTGGTATGTGTATGTGTTTATGTAAGACGGACCTCTGTATTTCACTTTCTGATGTCAGTGTTGCCTTGACAACTGTGTTTTATTGATTAGTAGAATATATGTAATTTGTTTCAGAGCTGCTTCATCTTACAAGTTCATTTTTCTTGGTGAGAAGTGGTTTCATTTTCTTATTCTCCTAGTAAAAATATTTTTACGATATGAGAAAAATCCTTTTGGAGGTGTTTTTGTGAATGTACACAAAACCCAACAGAGTTTGGCAAATGCATGCTAATAAAGTCATTAAATACTTTACCAACAGATGCATTTCTAAAGTTCTTTTGCTGTATCTGTTAACCTAGTATCTTAATCTGCTGCTTCAGTGGTAGCCAAAAGGAGCTGCTGTCCATGCAGTTCCAGTTATTAGATACCTGAATAGTGGTTTTCCTTTAGAGATTTCAAATTCCAGTTAGTAATACTTTGCAGGATCTCTTTGAACAAAGTGTTATGATAGAATTTATTTTACATGTCGGTAAGCTAAGATGTGGAAAACTTAGCCACTCTGAAATAAGACTAAGTCTGAAACAGTACTGAGAGTAGCTCCTGAAACTCAGGAATCTTTTGTTCTACTCATTCTGGGTTTGTCAGGTCTAAGGGTTAGCTCCTGACTCAGGACAGCAATGGTTAATGAACCAGTTGTCCCATCAGCAGTCCTATTCCTGTGAGTGCTGGTCATCTTCATGAGGAGTCATGGTCCTGACCTGAAGACCCTCCATTTTCACACAAACTGAGCAGAGGAGAGGATGGAAAGGGTAGGTGGGACACCATGCCTCAGTTCAGGTGGTGCCATTGCCTGATTACATGCACAGCTGAAAAGATCTGCCTAGTAAGATTTACCAAATACCATCCTGCTTTTGGTTTTATCCTTTCATCTTGTGTTTATTTGTTTCATGGTTTATGAGTATCACAGGAGCCAGGAGCAGGCAGGGTGTCCAACTTCCCGGATCAAATCAGGCAGGGGAGCAACAAGAAAAAAAATTGGAGTCTGAGAAGAAGGAGGACTACAAAGAACAGATGGAAAAGTAATGGAAGTGCAGCCAGATGTTGATGTAAAAGCTGTCTTTTTTACGTAGAACTGAAAGCCTAGCCATCCCTACAGTCCTAATATTAACAATTTACAAATTACAGCAGTGATTGTATTTATATGTCATACAGAGTGTAAATGATGGGAATGGGTTGTCAACACACATAGGAAAACAAGTTGGAAAATCTCTAGCACTTTCTTTACATATAATAGTTCCTGACAATTAAATATCCCGTTGGTTGTTATCTAAATATTTATCTTCAACAAAAGTACAAGAAGTCCACAGCAGAGAAAACCCACGGTCTTCTGTGTCTTAAAGATTAAATTATGTTCTACCTTTGAAAAAGAGCTCAGTTCCTCATTTTATCCTGTTTTAATTTTGTGGATAACTTTGCAAAAAAAGAAAGAGAAAAGAGTCTGCCATTGATGGCATGCAGGGACAAAGGCACTGTTACTAGATTGTGGTTTTGAAATCTGTTTACCATGCTAAGTCAGAGACCATAACATGAAATCATGTTTTTAATCTTTTGGATTAAAACATTCAACAACAGGCCTTCCTAGCAACAAGGCTCCTCCTGACAGAGAGCCTTATTTTCTTGCAAAGATCCTGCAGGTTTACATGGATTTTCTGGGCCAGTCTTTGGCAGCAACACCACTAATTTATTCCAGATGAAACTCAGGCCCACTATAATTGTCAATACTATGGTATTTGTCTGAAAAATGAAGAAGTGCTGGCATTTTGTAGAGAGGCTGTGTGTCTTATGGAGATCCCGGTCCATTTAATTCAAGCTTTTAGGTACCCAGGATTAAACAGATGGTCCAGTCCATTCGTCATAGTTGCTTAAATTCCTTGTACAGTCTAAGGAGAGCGGCAGTTGCTTACTGAAGACCTGCGGAGGGAGACTAGTTCCCCCTCT
>JAVHNF010030547.1:1495-17722 GCA_034783455.1 Micropsitta finschii | reverse complement strand
TAGATGTAAACCAAAAAAAAAAAAAAAAAAAAAAAGACCAAAAAAAACCCAACAAAAAAATAGGCTGAGCTTTAACTTGATCCATTATCCAGATTTTCAAAATAAATAAGAAGAAATTATCAGACAGCACCAAATTCCTGTAAGCATATTGAATTCAAGAAAGTATTTTCAGTCCTCCATCAAAGAGGAAACTTCCAGTCTTTAGCCTCAGACTTGAATGACCAGAATTCAGCTCTCAGTTCTCCCACAGACTTCCTGCGTGACCTCTGGTGTGTCACTGTTCTTATTTGTGCCTTAGGTTCTTTATTTGTAAATGGGATAATAGCCCTGTCCTCCTTTGTGGCTGTGATACTAAATGTGGTTGCATGTTAAGTATCCAGATTTGCTGGGGAAGAAAAGAAACAGGATTAGTCAGTATAAAGGCAGGGATGCCTTGGAATGCCTTACAAAATTATGGTGTGCAGACAGATCTAATAACACTGGGATTTTAAATTAAGACACTGTATTTTGAATGGAAATACAAACATCAATGAATGATTTAACTGCTGATGATACTATAGAGATTCTTCTTTTTATTGCATTTGCCATTGCTGTGAAACTTCTCCATGTGAACAAATACAGAAAGGGACTTATCAGCCACATAGTAACAGACCTAGTTGTCACCAGTAACACTTATCTTCTAAATTACAGGCCAACCACTGTACAAATCAAAAACAAATACAGCCCATTATCACATCAATGGTTGGGGTTAATAATTGAAGGGGGTGCAATGGGAATCTGTTGAGGATTGAGCAGCTCAGGCCTCCAACATAAGAAGGATGTGGACCTGTTAGAACAAATCCAGAGGAGGGCCACAAAGATGATCGGGGGGCTGGAGAACCTCTTCTATGAAGACAGGCTGAAAGATCTGGGCATCTTCAGCCTGGAGAAGAGACGGGTCTGGGGAGACTTTATAGCAGCCTTCCAGTACCTAAATGGGGGCTCTGTAGGAAGTCTGGAGAGGGGCATTTTACAAGGGCATGTAGTGAAAGAACAAGGGGTTATGACTTTAAACTGAAACAGGGCAGATTTAGATTAGCTATTAAGAAGCAGTTCTTTACTGTGGGGATGATGAGGCACTGGAACAGGTTACTGAGAGAAGCTGTGGCTGCTCCATTCCTGGAAGTGTTCAAGGCTCGGCTGTGTGGGGCTGTGAGAAATCTGGTCCAGTGGAAGGTGTCCTTGCCTATGGCAGGCGGGTAGAACTTGCTGATCTTAAGGTCCAGCCTGAACCATTCTATGATTCTATGAAATATTATAAGACACAGTTCAACTCAATGAACATTCAAATGAAAGTTTCACCTTATGAGGCCAAGGAATGTAAGTAATAAGTCATTGCACATACACAGCCTGAACAAGGCAGTGGGAAGAGCTGAAAAAAGTGTTGCGAATTTACAGTACAGCAGGTACATTCAGCAGCTTACAAAACTTTTAATCTTAGGCACCTCTAAGATAGTAATCAATTATGAATCTTCATACTCAAGCATTATTTCCCTCTTAGCAGACTGACATGAAGCCTGGAAAGCTGTCCCAGGAGGAAGATAGATGCGCAAGTGTGAAGAATGGTCAGAACGGCCAGCAAGCCATGTTAGAACTCCCCAGAGAAGGTAATGAAACTGTCCAGGAAATGGGTTCATAATAAACATATCTGCTTCTGAGCAGAAGGGAGAACATGAAGGAAGGGAAAAAAAAAAATAAAAAATTGCCTGACAGAATACTGCAGTTTAAATAGTACTTAGATAAAAAATATTACAGGATTTCAACAGAGAAGACAGAAGCATAGTCTAGGAGGGACTGAGTTTCACTCAGGGTCTGGTAAATGAAGAGTTTAGTTTCAGACTCAGTTTTACTCCTTAACTGTAGATTAAACTAAGCAAACCACTCAGTTCTACTTTAAAGAAGAACTTCTGCTTGGGCTATTACTTTCACAGTCTTAGCACTTAATGCTTTCTGTCAAATCAGTAGTCAAACCTGGACAAAAATAGTGCCCTCAACACCATACATTACAATCTGGTTCAGCTTTCAGAGAACATTTCTTGATTAAGGTTCTACTTAGTTTCAGGGGTTTACACTTCAAGCAACTATCACTGTTGTAACAAAGATGAAAGATAAAGGACTTTTTATTACTCATATGTAATGGAATTTAACACAATTGTACTCCTGGAAATAAAAGCATTAATAGAAACATAGTTAAAAAAATGTGGCATATTAATATATAAAAGAGATTTTAAAGCAATCCAGAATAACAACATGGGTCATCATAAGACAAACAAAATCTGCTGTTCTCTTGAACAGATAGAATTTAGATATCAGACTCTTTTATGTCAGTTTATATTGTAATCAAAGTGATGCATCAGAGATACATTTTTCTAAAGGCTTTACAACAAAAACTGTAGAGGAATCCAGACTTGCAGAAGGAAGGAGAATTTAAAGCCTATAAAAATAGCAAAATCTGTCTTGAGGACACCGAATATTTATGACATACATCAACTTATGCCAAAAATCCCAAATCCCCAATACAAACATATAGCTATCGTGCCACTTATTTTGATAGTGAAGGACAAAAATTTTTGAATAAACACATTAATATGATCATACGAAAGTTGAAAAGCCTGGGCATATATTTGGCTTCTTCAAAGCTTTGATTCAGAGCAGTCAACTGAGCTGCAATAATTCATACCAAATGAGGTCTGTTATGTATCAAGAAAGCCCCATAGGCAAGTTACCTAAGGAAGCATGATAATGCAATATTTATGTTCTAAATACAGAATAAATCCTTTAAATGGATTCACTTTCAAGGTTCACATGCTATGCACCGAAATTTTAAGTTAGCAGTGAAGGCAACTGCACAGTGTTTGTTTGGAAACCTTAATCATTAAGAGAGCACGTAGACTGAACACACATGTGCTCTTGGAAATTTGTTAAAGATTTCTGTAGCTGGGGAAAGCATGTGACTCTTCTCAAAGGGAATGTAGGATTAGTTACCAATGCAGTTACTCAACTATCAAGTTATTGCAATAATTTTAAAAGTTAATTTAAAAAATACATTCACAGCTAAAGTACATTCCTGGTTGTTGTCTGTTTCTGATAACTCCATGCTCCACTACTGCTACAGAGAAATCCTTCTTATTTGCATCTTCATCTGTTGCACAGAGCTTATTTTCATCCCAGGGAAGAGCTATCAGTATTATTATACACTAACAATGTTTACTTTTATTGTCATAGGACTGGTGTGCCAGGTAGTCTGGTAACACCTTCCTCTTCCCAACTAGAAAAAGGGAGTGGCAGCAAACAGTATTGGTAACAATAGCCACCTTCAGCACTGCAGATGGATGTGCACGCCTGTTGCAAAAGACAGCCAGCAGGTAAGATCACTAACTATACTATGTATATTAAAAGATGCTTATGATTCATCCAAGAAGAGATCATTACTTCAAATTTTTTTTCCCCCTTCATCGTCTGTGAGTAATCAGCTTGATATAAACCAGTCATTGCTATTCTTTCTTCCTTTCGAATAATAAAGTATATGTAAAATTTCCGGATTTTCCGTATCAGGAATTTCACAAGCTACTTGTTGCTGTCCTTTGTCTATATTCTTGATTGCTTTATGTAGTGTTTTTTCTGTTCAGCACTTTGGTTTTCTTACCAAAGTAAGTAGTACCTTACTGAAGTAGTAAAGTACCTTACAAAGTAGTACCAAATAGTAGCTACGTTACTGCATTTGTCCCATTCTGCAATTCAACATCAACAATGTTCTACTGTCAAGCTCACCACTGTTAAGACAATCTTTTAGCTTGCACTAGGAATAACAAGCTTCACAGACTCTTGTATTTAGAGTCTATGGCTATATATACGGCTGTGGTTTTGGACTAATTATAAGCAGACTGCATAACTGTTACAGTAAGGCAGTTGTCTACTATACAGCTGTTTCTGAGACAGCAACGTACAGAGATAGATCCATGACTTCTACACTCCTGCATTGTAAGGGTTCTACTCTGTCGAATTCTTCTGCCAGGCTCATGAGTTTAAGACATGAGTATGCACAAATATAACTATATACTGTGCTACTCTGTTTTTGTTTTTCACGTGTTTACTGTCCACTCATCCTCAGCCCTTGAAGACAATTCCCAACACTATCTCAGGGCACAGATGATGTCTTCAACTCTGTGTTGATTTTAATATTTGTTTTTCCAAACTTTTAGTGTAATTTTTATTTTACAAGATTGCATTGAGAACAGCAGATTATCTGAACTTTAGGTGACAGAGTTAAGGCAGTAAAAGTCCTTTTTATTTGAAGTTTCCTAATAAAAGTCAGTCAACTACCTCTAAAGACTCTACATTCAGACAATGCCACAGGGGACACAGACAGAAATGCTGTAAAGTCACAGTTTGGCTAATTTTATTAACTCTTCATCTGGGAAAGCATCTTCTAGTGAGTTAAAAAACTAAAATCAGGAAAGGTGAAAGTTATCTTTGTCTTTGGTATATAATGCTCTTTATTCTAATGGGTAGCTCAAGAGAACTGCTCATGCAAATAAAACTAGGTACACACATTCTCAAGTCACTAGGTCTATTACCTTGAAAATAGGCTTTTTAAGAACTTCAGAGAAGTAAACTGGATGTCTGCTAATTATTTCACCTCGGATTAATATGTACCCTGCTTCAGTTTCACATTTAATATTATTCATCATTTTACACTACCTATGCTTGACTGTGTGGCAAGTGTAACACTAAGCCATCCCAATAAGTTGTGGTACACTAGAGCATTACAAGATCACGTATTTGATACGCATAGCTACACTGCTACTACAGTAAAGCGGGACGTTGCATTACTGAAGCAATGGGATCTGTTGTGGGTTTTTTCCCTCTTACCACAGCACCTTAGATCTATAAGTATTGTACCCCACATCACCCCCAACATTGTATTATACACTGTAGAAAAGGTGTTGGGGGGGGGTAGGGTTTGTTCAGCAATTGGGTTTTCAGGACCAAATTATGCTAGGTGAGGCAGAAGACAGTTTAACACAGCTCAGAAAGACTTTGAATGTCTATAAATATCAAGTGAAGGAAAACATCTGTTATTCTATTTATCTCCTACAGCATGTTAACCTCTGTCAAGCACAGAATTGACCACCTTTGAAGATTTACCTCCTGTTTATAACTGATTATTGCCATGAGTACACCTGCCAACAGAACTGTTAAGACACAGGGAAGCATGTGTGTATGGGGAAGCAACAGATGCTTTTCGTACAGTGAATTTGACAGGCTTGGAATCTCTGTGCCAGCACATGCCTTTTGTCCGTCTACAAGCAGAGATGATCTTGAGTGTCCCAAACATATACGTGAGGTCCCTCTTTCTTCTATACACTGAAGCAGTCCTTAACAACCTTAGGTCAACCACTTTCATTTATATGTCATGTTCAGACACTTTCTTCTGTGCCCTACATTTTTATAATATCCTTATTCATTTGGACCTGATCTGAACCTATCTGATATGTAACCCAAGAAAGAGTGCCAAAGGGCAAATTCGCTATGATTTGCTGCAACTGTGGGTTAAAAATCAATACTATACAGAAGAAAACAGAAAGGCCAGGCTTCCTAGCAGTGGGTGACACACATATATTTAAAATCTAGAGTTGGGAGGCCTTGCTACATGCTAACAAGATGCTACATCCATATTTACGAAAAAGAATTAAAATACACATTATAGTACATTCAGTAGATTCAGTTTCTAAATGTGCAACACAGCCCAGTGACCTCAGGGGTGCTTGAGCATGAGGCTTCCTGAAATTCACCACCACATCCAAATGCAACACAAATTTTGTAGTTATCTGAAAAAGGTAGAGATTCATGTCTTATCAAGGGAAAAAAAACCTTAGAACTGTTGATGAACAATTTTGCCATTACCATTTTTGCACAATGCAGTAAGTTCAAAATTGTCTCCGCAGCTTTGTTAAATTTAAGAAACAAAACATACTACAATATTTTCCTAAGTTTTGGAATTCTCAAAGTACACTGTGTATGTGGTTTATGCAAGAGAGTCTTGATTTTGAATATACTTCCCTTTTCAGCTCTCAAAATTTGCCTAAAGCACCAAACAAGCTCTCATAAACAGGAGATGATGAAAGCAGTTCCACAAGGAAACACAGTGAAGGTTTCCCCTCCAACCCCCATAAAAATTGCTCTGTTCCATAAAAAAAATGTGTGCCTACAGGCATGAAATTGAAAGAAAAAAAAACCCTGTACACATGACAAGCTTGAAAATAGGTAAAGATTATTTTAGCACAATTTGTATAGTGAAATTTGTAAAGACTGGTACTTAATGCTAGGGGCTAAATTTGTGAAGTCAGCTGTTGGCATTAAGAGAAACATTTGTGAACTTTTTCAGGTTCTACAAGTATGGTATATTATGATCTTCACAAATGAAAAATACTAGCTAATCTCAGCAAAACCACATTGAATTATTTCAAGCCTTTCCAGTTTCCAAGCACTGGTCCTTTTTATTTTCTAATACTTCTGCTTGCAGTAGTGTTTATTGTGTCCTTTGTTTTCAGTAGTACTCATTCACCAGTGTCCACATAGAGTCCATATTCAACTAAAATGTTCAGGTATGATTTTGTCTGCCTTATCTGAACATTGTCCTTCCTGAAGCAGTTGTTTAGAATTGGAATTACTCTCACATTCTTCTTTAAGCATGAACTACAGTTGCAGTTTCGCAATACATTATTTTCAGGAGTTTGTGTGTCACACTGTATACCACATTAGTAAACCGATCCTGATGAAAAATGACCTGGTAAAAATGAGTTCAAGTGTACTCAGTCTGATTCACTATGAGGCCACACAAAAACATTTGTTGGCACAGCTTCAAAGTGGCATGCCATGCTGTGGGAACAGAGCAGTGAAGGTCCAGGAGTATTTTAAGCTAGTGTCAGCCTCCCCCCACACCCTATACACAATGTATACCTATGTAAGCACAGCCAGTTCCTTTATTTGAATCAAGCAGTGTTGCTATGTGTTTTCTCTCATCTGTTCCATCTGCACCTTCCATTGTTTACTTCCCTGATGTCTACATTTCCTTTTTATCAGCTCTCTACTTTCTCAGGTTTTCTCCCCAGAATAAATCCTCTTCTGTGAAATTCATTGTCTGACATCCATATGCAAATTTCTGCAAACTCACTAAAAGCACATTATTCAAATAGCCTCTGATGATCTTTACTGTGTAAAGCAAATGAATACGGAAACAAAAAAGACAAAGTACCTATATTTGCATTAGCATTTTGCACATTCATTTGTGAAAGGCTTGGTGCTAACCTCAGCCAAACCAAAGCACAATCCACTCCCCTAGAAAATAGTAGGAAGACTCCTGTGAATACTTGATTTGCCTTGCACCCTTGTGTCCTTCCTAGCAATTACAAGAAGGATCAGGCTCAAGAGGCATACCCTAGAAAGCCTACACTAGTTCAGTAACAAGGCTCTCCTCTCACACATCTTTTCATAGCTTGCTGTTGTTGATGAGGTTTCAAAGTAATTTCTTCCTCCTGTGACATTTTGTTCTGATTATTGACTGTTCAGATACAGTAAAGAGGAATTACCTGAAATAACACTCTATAACAACTACTGTGCTAGCAAGGAAACTGATAATACTGATGTTTCTGAAATCTTCTGATGGGGCCAATTCACATAAATATATCTGGAAACTTAACTCAAACTTCTGTTTTTACTAGGTCACTTCTAATGCTTCATTTCTTTGCATGAGTTTGCTTCAAGTTCCTGTCTAGCCCTGTGTCTCCAAACTCAAAGCCTCCAGTTAGGAAACACATTCCTAAGGTTGCTGTCAGTCCCAACTAGCCTGCTCCTCTCTGTCCTAGTCAAAGGAAACCATCCCATAAGTTTTTTGCTGTGTATTTGTTGCATCCCTCCAGCTCTCATCTTTGACAGTAATGGCTTTTCTTCTCCCTCTTGTCTGAGCATGAGGGATGTGTAGTGTACTTTAGTTCCAGTTGCACTTGTGATAATCATTTCTTTGTTTCCTTTCTTCTATTTCTTCAGGTCTCAAAGATTTATTTGCTACAAGTATGACAAAGCCTTGTGCAGGACAGCTGGCCATGATTTCTTGCTGGTGTATTTCACCATGCCTAGGTGAAATAATATGCTTTATTTAGCAATTCCTTGGCAATCATGGCAGATAGTTCTGCTTTGTCATTAGGCTGTGAAGCACAAACATTTTAATGCATCATCATAAGAATTTGAATGTACTAATTCCCAACAAACATTTTCCAAAGCTGCAGCATAAATATAAGCAAGATAATGTATATAACTGCACATAGAGGTACATACATGTCTTTCACACAGATACATGTGCATTTATTTTCCCTAATGAATATTTCCTTTTGTCTTACGTCATATAAACATATTTCCATGGCAGGTTCCCTTCCTGGATTCTAGTTAATGCCTTCTTATACCTTCCCTTTTCCGTTGCATCCATTGTGATTGAAATACTGTTTCTTCACACTTAAAGGTACTCAATGAGTTAGAGTCCATCCACTTCATTTTTGGAGCACATGCTGAAATTGAACATCAGTTTTGCAGTCCTTACTCTGCCCTTCACTTCTCTGGTTTTCTTCATTCTGATCCCCTGAACCTGCTTTGTTCTTCATATTTATTATGTTTTAATTCAAAGCAGGAAAGAAAACATGGCAACTTTTGAAAGCAAATAATTCCATTGCACTGTTGCTGGCAATGGCCCAGTAAACTCACTGATGGAATTTTCCTTGAGTGAGTACTTGCACTAAAGTCAGTAGGAGCATTTCCATTAGTGAAGTTACATAAGCATATGTGTATCTTGAAGATCAGAGCTACAGATGCATATCCAGTTCTCAGGGTTGCAATAACATGTAGGTTAAGGTCAAGCTCTTAGGGTCACAATTTACAGACTACACAATATACAGAATACACAACTGGGGACTTCGTACTGGTTGTTTTGCTTGCTCCCTAACCAGTGGTATAAGGGTTAAATTCTTTCCAAGGAAGTATTTCTGAGTGCGGTTACTATTGTATCCCCGGGAAGCCTTGTTACTGTTCTTCTCTTGAGCCCATTACTTGTTATGCTAGCCACAAGTATAAATGATCTTTCTCATCATCCTTTTGCAGTGGTAGGCTATTACATTCTCCTTTTCCCTTCCTGCAGTCTTCTCTGCTTTTGGTTGCACAGTTCTGATTTGCTCAAGCTTTCCTTATCTTTTAGTGCAAGGTTTCTGTCCTTGTTACTTCTCTTGCTCAAACCTTCTCCAGCTGGTCCATAATTCCCTTGAAATCTCATACCAAAACCCAGACAGAATAGTGCAGCTAATGCTGAGTGACTTCCTGAAGGCTATCCTGTTCATACTATCCTAACAACATTTTTCTTTTGTAACAACAGCATAATATTGCTCACTTACATTTGCTCTGCCTGTAACCCTTAGCTTCTTTCAACAGGTCTGCAGTTTAGCCAGTGGTATCTCATTACGTGTCTCAGTAGGTGATTTTTCCTGCTCAGGTGAAGTTTGTTGTATGTTGCCATTGCAGTTTCCCCCTTACTATTCACCTGCATCATTATTGTGAGCCCTCACCTTTTCTGACCAACAGTTAAGGTTCACTTTTCATTAGGATTGGTAGCGTATCCTATCCTGCACCAGCAAGGGCACAGTAACTGGCACTGTCTTCTTTTGCTCCACATGAAGGCTTCCTTCAAAGTTTATAAACCAATGGATTTGCTCCATCTGCCACTGAAGCTAAGGGTGGGCTTTGTGAGTGGTTTAACATCAGCAATATGGGGACTACTTTATTACTACATTTAATCATTTCACCTATGTATTCCAATGTACTCCTTGAGTGGGTGTAGGAATCTGCTAGTAATTAAAAGCCAGGGTGTGTCCCTGATCCACACACTAACATGAAGGAGATTTCTTACTGGTGCCAAGTCCTGAGAACTAATGATTACCATACTCCTACTCTCCTAGTCAAACCATTACCCTTGAAGATAACAATTGAGGTCAAACCATCCCTTGACTGCTCCCATTTTCACAATGTATGTTTGAAAGGCTTAGATTTGACCTCTCTTCCTTCCATTGACACAGACTAATCCTGGTTAAAATCTAAAAGAAGGCTGAAGTGGACTCATGCCCTTGTCACCCATCTGGAGGTGCAACATCTGTTATTTCTTACCACACGTGGAAAAACTACACATTCACAGTGGGCTAAGTGGCAGCAACAATAGCTAAAAAGAGCCTGTGAAAGCTGGAGGAAACATGGAGAGAAGTAAGGGAAAAGGAGGCTGGGGAGAGAAGGCATGGCGGAGGAGTGAGGAAGAAGAGCCAGGAGGAAGAACAGTCCTGAAAGAGATATACATAGCTCTCAAAATGTTTCTTTGCAATTCTGATATCATGGACTTAGTGCATTTCCATGTTCTACTTTCTATAACAATTTTCACTTTAACACCATTTAAAATATATTTATGTGCTGGATAAAACATATATTATTTTCAGTGTTCATTATTGCCATGTAGGTGATGATCAAAGAGCAGTTTAGACAAACATGCAGTGTTGATATAATTCACCAAATCATTTATTGCAGAGGATTCTTATAATGTTGCTAAATATTTGTCAAATTTCAGCCTACTATTTTTTCTGAAATCCCAACAACCTTATGAATGTTACTGTGCATCTTATTTGTAGTGCTTTCAAGACTTGCTTCTTTTCCATCAGCTAGGAAGTTTTTATCCAACATTGACCATTCTAAACACACAAAACAAAAGAAGTCCCACATCAGCCAATTTATAATGCTTCTTTTCAGATACTATAATTCTGAGCACAAAATCCTCAAATAGTTTGCATCCTCCCTGAGGGTCTTCTCACTTGCCACGAGCTATTGCAGTCATTAAGACTAGGGCTACATTTACACAGACTTTTAACAGTAGGAATGTGAATCAACCTGCTTATGTTTAGACATTTTCCTGAGATGGCTAGGTCAGGAGCATCCTCATTGTATGCTTCCTTAACAGCCAATGGAATAAAATAGGTATCTCCAAAGGGTGATCCAGAAGATTTCTGAGATGAACCACTGTTTGGAATTTTCTCTCCATTGGCTATTGCACACTGAATTCATAGAATCATAGATGCATAAAATAGTTATGGTTGGAAAGGACCTTAAGATCATCTAGTTCCAATCCCCCTGACATGGGCAGGAACACCTCACACTAAATCATGCCACCCAAGGCTCTGTCCAATCTGGCCTTGAACACTGGCAGGGTATTACAATTAAAGTCCTGAAAGTATCTGACATGGAACTAGACTTTGGTACCTAATGGAGCCCAATGGAGTTGTACTTAAAGGAGCTGCCTTACTCAGACAAGGAGCATGAGATAAAACCTTACTCCACAGAACCTGTCATGCTGAACTGAAAGACTCTAAGCTAGCAGCTAAGCACAGCAATAGCAGTGGAGGGAGGATCACACTAAAGCCACCAAGGTTAAACACATGAACCTTGATTACAAAAATATGCCTGTCTGGAATTATAATGTATAGTCTTCAAACTTCTTCTGGAGATAAGTGACTGAATCATTGCTCACTTATCAAATCTTATAGAATTAATAATACTATGTTTATGATGCGGCTTAGTGGTTGTGGACTTTGTGCAGGCGACAGCAAATTAGGTTTGAATTTTTCCTTTTCCTGAGCAGTTTTGAACCAGGTTATTGTGTAACACAGCTCCCATCTTTAAGTTATCAAGTCTTTTAGAATGAAACTCTCTCTTTCCAGCCCCATCTCATGTTTCACTGAGCAGACAGATAACAGGGTTCTATAGTTTAGCAGTTACAGCATTCACCTAACAGAGAAAAGAGATGATTTTTGAGTCCAGTTATTAAGTTTTTAATATTTTAACTTTTCTTGTACTCCATACTGGAAGAAAGACTCCTTTCTTCTAAATGAGTCAAACAACTAGATTTGAGAATCATGCTTGTTATTCTCTTTCTTTGTGTCTATTGGAAAGTGATTGAGCAGGACTTCCAATTTCAACAGACATGTGAAGAATCCCATGTCCAGGGGTTACCTCATGCAACAGTACATACAACTGAGTAGAAAATAGCTTTGAAGAAAAGTAACTGCAAATCCTGGTGAAGAATAAGATGAACATGAGTCAGCAGTGTTGTCCCTTTCCATGAAGAAGGCCCAACTGAATACTGATTTGTATTTAGGAAGATGATAGTGAACAGATCAAGGAAAATAGTTATTCCACTCTACTGACACTTTTAGGACCACACCTGGAGAACTGAGTCCAGTTTGAGTCTTTTCTATGTAAAAAAGGCGGTGACATACCACAGCAAGTCCAGCAAAGGGTCACCAAAGTCACTGGGAGGTGGAGGACAGGACATAATGAGAAGAAAGTGAAAGAACTGGGTTTTCTTAGTCTGAAACAGAAAAGGTAAGCAGATTTAAACCCACTAAGGGAACCAAAATTTTATTTGATAAAAATTATGGGAAACATGTAAACTTATGCAGGCTTTTACTATTCTCTCTGTATTGTGCAGAGTTGACTTCTGACTTTTTTAAATCAAATTATAAAAACCCTCTACTCTTTCTGATTTTCCACTGTGTTATGGTCAGAGGCTCCTTCTCATTTATGTTCATGCTCTGTTCTCCATTTCCTCTTTATTGCTCCCTGACTTTCAGTCGGTTCTCCCACTTTTAACATTTAATATATTTTCTCATAATGATCCATTCCTGGAATAGACTCCTAGCTAGAGGCTATCTTGACCCCTTAACCTTTTAAAATCTCTTATAGCATAGCTCAGTGCTTCGTGGCAATAATGTTGAAGAAAAAAAAAATAAAATCTTGGTCTCCTGTTCTGACAAATTATTATTCTTGGATAGAAATATTTTCTGTCGATTACTCATAACATGTGACTGCCAGAAATATTCTTTAACAGAGGGGGAAGCTGTAGGTTGTAGAGCCAGAGACCAATAAGCAGGAGGAATAATTGTAGTAAGGGGATTAAAAAAGAAATTGAAATATTTTTAGTTATGAGAATAGGAGAAAAAGAATAAGGAAAAGGAGATGGAGACATGGAGGAAGATGAAGAAAAGGAAGACTGCATTGTCAAAGGTGTGGAAAGGAATATATAAATATTTAAAAAAGACAAAGGCCTGTGGTCTTCTCTGATTTCATTACATTGCCTTTTCTTTGTCTTTTCACTACTATTTCCTACTGTGATCTGCTGAAAATTCCTCCTTACACCTCCTTAAATCCCACTGTAAAGACATAAGAAAGAAGATTCCTACACACATTTTGGTATGAAAACAATTGGAGTCATTTTCCCACTTAGCAAGAAAGTGCCAGCTAATTGATAGATTAAAAAACCCACACTATTTCTCTGGCTGCTTTTGGTCTTTGGGGCTACAGCTGTACTAGTAAAGCAAACAGGGTAAGGGCAGGGCTGCCAGCAGTGACGTACGCACACTCATGCCGTCCAGTCACTACCATGCTCCCAAGAAGAGTTTTGACCTGTGTTAGCTAGTTTCCCCAGAGAATGGCACAGGCCATGAGGGTGCATACAGGCTGGGCAGAGAATGGACTGAGACCAGCCCTGAGGAGAAGGACTTGGGATATTGGTTGACGAGAAGCTCAACATGAGCCAGCAGTGTGTGCTTGCAGCCAGGAAAGCCAAACTGTGTCCTAGGCTGCATCAAAAGAAGTGCAACCAGCAGGTTGAGGGAGGTGATTCTCCTCACAAGAGGGATGTGGACCTACTCAAGCAGGTCCAGAGGAGGCCATAAAGATGCTCAGAGGTGCTGGAGCACCTCTCCTGTGAAGACAGGCTGAGAAAGATGAGGTTGTTCAGCCTGGAGTAATCCTTGCAGTACCTAAAGGGGACCCTACAAGAAAGCTGAACAAGGGGGGGTGGCTTTAAACTGGAAGAGAATAGATTTAGATTAGACATAAGAAGTTCTTCACTGAGAGGGTGGCGAAACACTGGCATGGGTTGCCCAGAGAAATTGTGGATGCCCTGCCCCTGGAATTGTTCAAGGCCAGGATGGACAGGGCTTTCAGCAACACGGTCTACTGGATGGTGCCCCTGCTCATGGCAGGGGGGTTGGACTAGATGATCTTTAAGGTAGCTTCCAACTTAAACCATTCCATGATTCTATGACATTTGATAAGGGACCTATATAATCAAAATATGTGTTGAAGAAAAATGAAGGGATATAAAAAGCCTTTAGTTACTTTCTGTGTCCCTGTCATGGTTTAAGCCCAGCTGGCAACACAGAACCACGCAGACACTTGCTCACTCCCCCACCCCTTCCTCCCCCCGCTCCCAAAGGGATGGAGAGGAGAATCCAAAGAATGTAACTCCCATGGGTTGAGATAAGAACAGTCCAGTAACTAAGGTATAACACAAACCACTGCTGCCACGACCAGCAATAATAATGACAAGGGAAATAACAAGGGAAGAGAATACATCTGCTCACCACCTGCCAACAGATACCCAGCCTAACCCAAGCAATGATCTAGCCCTTCTGGGTAACAGTCACCACTTCTACATCCTGGGCATGATGTGCTGTGTTATGGAATACCTCTTTGGCTAGTTTGGGTCCAGTGTCCTGTCTCTGCTTCCTCTTGGCTTCCCCTCCTCCCTGGCAGAGCATGAGACTCACAAAGTCCTTGGTCAGAGTAAACATTACTTAGCAACAATTAAAAACATCGGTGTTATCAGCGCTGTTCCCAGGCTGAAAGTCAAAAACACAGCACTGCACCAGATACTAAGAAGGAGAAAAATGACTGCTACTGCTGAACCCAGGACAATTCCAAACTGTTTTGGCAACCCAGGATTCAACCTATCAAATGATTTGGTTTAAATTGCATTTTGCATTTTAACTGCTATATATTTTTTTCTGGGAAGGTTTTCTCTTCAGCCCCTGATTTAGAAATACTAGCTCCAAATGGAAAGATGAGTGCATCACACTGTGCCTTGGGAAGTTTTTTTGTGATGGCCGTCCTTCACTAGCATTGAGCAACCACTTACACTGCTCACATGCAGTAAAAAACTTACATTTTGTCTCTGCAAGCAATCTAAATGAGAGCTTTAATCCTCTTTTGCTTTGCTGCAACAGTGGTAGTTATATAGAACCTCTGGCAATGGGTGGGCATTGCAGATGGCTCTGTTTCACCACAGAGCTAAATTAAGTAATTTGTTTCTGAAGGGGAGGTTTATTTATTGACCTCAATACATTCAATCTTGCTTTTGCCTACAGCTCAACATGCAAGTATAATCCTGTGGGTTCATTTCACCTATTCTGTGATTTTTCTATCTTTAAATGCCTGGCTTTTTTGTTCTTTACATACTGTTCTACATCGTGTTTTAAGGTACCTCTTGTTTCAGACCCCACTGCTTTAGGCTTATTCTTATGTCATTTTCTCTGTGTGTGTGTTCAGATTTAGCTGACTGCTTGGGAGCCTATGCTCAGCTGTACACATGATGCGAAGCCAAAAACCCGTGAAAGTCATGGAAAATACCTTCACAGCTGAACTTCTCACACAAGAGAGACTGTTGCATTGAAACAGGAGGTCAAGGTGGCCCTGCTGCTGCTGTAGACCTCCAGAAGTGCCCTTTCTTACTGACTACTTTGCTGGCTCCCACTCTTACAATGACAACAGAGTGACTAAGATCTGTCTTGTCCCCTTGTCTCTTGACCTTAGGACATGCTACAGTGTGTCAGAAGAAATGCACTAAACCAGGACTCCCTGCAGACATCAAACCTGGCATTTTTGCTTTTCTGTTGCTAACAAATGCAGTGGGCATTTGGGTTTTTCTGCCAAACCAAACCACAGTTACTTTTGAGACCAAATGCTGCTGAAGCCTCTATTGCAAGGTGACAGTGACAGGAGAAACCAGGCTTTCTCCTGTCCTGCTGAAGCAGACAAATCCAACCTTTCCCACTGCTTCAGTGTCCTGACTGACATCACGGTGTTCATGGCACTGCCTTGCCTACTCCTAGAGTTTCTCTTACTAAGTCTGTTGCCCTAGGAACAGAAAAAATACAAATGATTCCTGGGGCCCTATCCAGGACAGCATGATTTTGTAGAATCGCAGAATAGTGTGGGTTGGAAGGGACCTTCAGAGCTCACCTAGTCCAACTCCCTGTAATGAGCAGG
>JAVHNF010030545.1:16314-29189 GCA_034783455.1 Micropsitta finschii | reverse complement strand
GGTCAGGCAGGATTTCCCCTTAGTGAAGCCATGCTGGCTGTCACCAAGCACCTTGTTGTTTTTCATGTGCCTTAGCACGCCTTCCAGGAGAATCTGCTCCAAGCTTTTGCCAGGCACAGAGGTGAGGCTGACTGGTCTGTAGTGCCCTGGGTCATCCATTTTCCCCTTCCTGAAAATGGGGGTTATATTTCCCTTTTTCCAGTGGTCAGGAACTTCACCTGACTGCCATGATTTTTCAACATGTGGTAGACACAACAAAGTGGAACACACAACAGGTGGCAGAATTCCAAATTAAACAGTTCTGATGGCAAAAGTGAGTTTATAAACCAATATTTCCCCAACAGCCATTGTCTAGTATCACTTACAGGCTTGGTTTTAGTCAGCTAAATGCTATCTGTGAGTTCTGTACAGCTTAATCTATATAAGTCTTCACTGTCAACTCCTCAGGCCAACCAACTAACACTTCTTTCCCTCACTCTCTTGTCTCCCCTCTCCCCATTTAACTCAATTCCAGCTTAACCTGTAAGATGCCATCTTATTGCCAGGATAGCCCACTATATATACAAAAGGTCTCTAGGACCATTCTTCTGCCAAGGTAGTTCAGTTGATGCCAGGGAAAGAGCGCCTTCTCCTGCTCTCCAGAGAAGCTAGCTGACTCAGTCATACTATGATGACTTTGTCTAAAGAGTAAATAAAACATGCTTCTTGTAATAACAGCCTCTTGTTGACAGGAACAAAAAAGAAAGTAACAGCAAGAATTAAAACTGAACTGATCTTAAGGGTGATACACCTGAACAAGTATTTGTAATGGAAAAAAATCAGCAAGTGATTACCTCAACACTAGAGGACAGGAAAGGGGCAAAACTTAACATCAATCAGCAAAAAACTATCAGCAACTGTGTATGTCTATCTTCTACCAGCCTGTGTACCCCTACCAGACAGACACCTGCTTAGAATATATACCAGCAAAGGCATACATAGAATCATAGTATCATTTAGGCTGGAAAAGAACTTTATAGATCAAGTCCAACTGTAATTCTAACATTGGGAAGTCCACCACTAACCCATGTCCTTAAGCACCATCAATATACTCTTATGTACCTCCAGGGATGGTTACTCAACCACTTCCCTGCACAGTCTTGCCCAACACTTGATAACCCTTTCAAGTGAAAAATGTAATCCAAATCTCCCCTAGAGCAACTTGAGGCCACTTCATAAAACAGCAAGTCAAATGTTCATAATTGGGCAAATAAAATTCAAGGAACAGGATTACCAAATGCATAAAAGAATTACAATGTGTTACTGAAGACCCAATACAACTTCTGTGAAATCGTACTTCAAACATAAATGATCTATCTGAAGATGTCAGTAGACATGTAGACATGGGACACTAAGATTAAATTAAGATTTCTGAAAGACATCTATTGACATGCATGCCCAAAAGCTTTAAAAACTTTCCAAGCCACAGATGTAAAGTCTGTGCACAGATAAGTAGCTGTTTGAAAGACAGAAATGGTTAGTTTTCACAGCAGAACACCACAAATGAGTGTTACTCTTCCACCCAAAAGAGGTGATCTGAAAAAGTGACAATGCACTGCCCAGTAGAGTCTAGTACTAGCAGCAAAGAAAAGCAAGAGAACATCAGGGAAACTTCAAAATATTGAGGTACTGAGGTGGTAAAATTGAAGACAATTACCAAAAGCAAGTATATATTAATCTAAATAGTGGAGAACGTAAAATGTCATATTGTGCACACAGTAATAGGCTCCAAACTGATTTCTCACTTTAGTTTTATCTTGGGTTCAAATATACAGTACTGTGAAAATATCAGTTCCATAAAGAGCATGTCAAATGATTTGACTTCTTAAAGGAAGAGCTTATGCATTGCTTCCTAGTTTGTCACCACATAAATTCACACTGATGTTACCCTGAATACACATAGCTCTGGTTTCCCCATCTCTAGGAGAGAACTAAGAAAACACAAGAAAGGAGGGGAAAATGATCAGGTTTAATGAACAGCTTTTCTGAAAGGAACAGGTAAGAACTCTTCAGTTTGAGGGATGGAAGTGATGGCCCAGGCAAGATAGGTCTTTTCTATACCTTGGCTTTTTAAAGTAATTATTTCATACAGTGTTTCTACTTCTTGTTTTAGAACAGAAGAGTCACATAACAGTATAACCAGGGACAGCAGTTACCTAACTGAAGTTTCATGTGGCTTTGAAATCACATATCCATACAAAATTAACAATAACTTATGCCAGAATAATCTCGTATATCAGTTATAAAAACCAAAATACCTGTTTTTTCTCCCATGGATCAAGACAAGTGTCATGGAAGGCTGAAAGATCTTTCAGAAATATTATTAGGTATTAATTTTTTCCCTTGCAATCCACAAGTGGCTGCAGACAATAGATCTTAGGCTACACAGACTTGCTCTGATCTAGTACAGCTGTTCTTATCTGACAATGTAGAGACAGATTATTATGATACTCATTCAACACGGTCCGGACTAATACTTTGTTTGAACTACTGTTTAGCATGACTCTATAGAGCCCATTCAAATGGTATGGAGAGAAATGAAAATACTCAAACACATGAAAGGAAAAGAGAGCTTGTTATAGTCTCTCACTGCAACTGGGATTGTACCACAGTGCAGACAGTAAACTTTGGACAATATCCACTGTTAGCAGTTTGCACTAGCTGGTACATTTGTAGCTACATTTTTGACACTTGTCTGCAAATTACTTGCTTAAAATTCAAATCCACTACAGTGACTTTTGAGCCATTAGTGCCCATTATCTGCTCAGTTTTTACTCTGGTATTTGAATAGGAAGAAATAAGGAAGGGAAAAAATACAAAGGAAAAACTTATGGAAAATCTTATGGAAAATCGCTAAGTAACATCACTGCCACAATGTATAAAAACTGTGGATAAATTGAGGCTAGAAGTGTCCTAATTTCTACTGAGAATGACTTGGGGATACATTTAAAAAACAAACAAACAAGCAAAAAAACCCCCACAAAACAAAACAAACAAACAAAAAAAAAAAACAACCAGACCCCAAAAAACCATCAAGTCCTTTCAAACAACTACTGCTTAGTATGCGCAAGTACGATAGCAAGGTAATAATCTTCTTGACCTGATTGACAAAGACTGACATTCCTAAATGAGGTGGTAGGAAGAAGCATATAACCCCTTTTGCTCAAGCACCATGACATGGGATATCTAGCAGCAGTATATAAAGAAACAAACAGATGGGATTAGACACATGGAGGAAGAAATCACCTAGTCTCCAAAACCAAAAGATGAAAAGTGTAATTTGCCTTGGTGAGCATGCTTGTGGTGATGCAAGTCACCTAAATGCATTTCATACACATGTGAAGACACATACAAAAATCAAAAGCTGAGATAAAACAATTTGTGGAGACAAAGTCGTTAAAATGGTTTTAATGTCACTAGCAGTAAGTAAAAGGAAAGGTTTGGAAGCAAAGACAAATGGGTGGTTTTAAGAAGTCAAAGACAGAAAATAATCGATTATGAAAGCTGAAGGATGAAGATAGGGTGGTCCAGGAAAAATAAGAAAATTGAAGGAGCTTGAACCAGGTAAGTTCAGAGTCACTGCATATTCAGCTGGTAGCACAGCAAGCTTTTGAGACAGAGTTTTGCACACTTAACACTAAAGCCATTGCACAGGGCAGTCTAAGGCAGCAGTGGATCCTAAGAAGATCCTTTTTTCTTTTCCTTCACTAGATGGCTAACACCAGAATGACCTACATCTGTAAAGGTCACGAAGCAGGTGCCATTCGATAATCCTTCCCCATATTCAGATTAGGAGGCTTAGGAGACCTACACTTTGGTAAAGTCAGAGCTTCACATTTAACTGGGTCTTGCAGTGGCACACTCTCTGTTCTGTAAGCCAAACAGACAGCTGCAATCACAAGCTGGAGTCCTTTAAAGCAGTCTACTACGTCATACACAACAGCAATATTAGTTCACTGTCAAAAGATGTCCAGCAGTTTTGCATCACTAGTATTTAACCTGGCGTTACAAAAAGACTTCAGTGCTTTTAGGATGAAATTTTTAAAATATGATGCACAAAGATTTCTGACGGTAGCTGTAAAAAGCAGCAGCATATTCAGCCCTAGCTTAATTACACTGCCCTCCGATCTATTAAGTGGCTCAGCAGACTAGAAATGCACTAAAGCTAGTTTATAAAGCAGTGGAATTATGACTGTGAGAACTACGATTCATCTGTAAGTTTTTTAACTAGCCTTTAATTAAGATGATTTGAAGAATGATAGGAATGAAGGATGATAATTATTTATAATGTGAAAATTAAGCATTTTTAAAAGCAGCAGTACCATTTTAGAATAAAACACATTGCAGAACAAATTTTTCCACAACAGCTCTTTAAACAAGAGCAATCAATCCCCAGGTGCCACAAAAGCTAGGATGTTTCATAACTGGAAAGCAGGATTCTACAAAGTTATATAGAAACTGAAAGCTGAGGAACATAAAGAGATCAGAAATCCGGTGACTTAAAAAAAAAACAAACCACCTCTAGTGACATTTACCCAACTCTCACTGCTACAATACAACACATGCTGATATGGAGATGCAAGCCCAGATGGATGTTGAGAAGCAAATACCATTAGAAGCAGCAGCTGAGAGTCCAGAAAAATTTTGTCAATGATAAAATGTTAGTCTACAAAGGTGTTAATCCAGCTTCTCAGGATACTGCACAGGAACTCTGTGCCAGAAGTGCAAACAAAAAGAAAGATGAAAGTCTGATACAGGGGTCTTCTGTCTGCAGGGTCACATGCTGCTGACCACACCACATAAAAGGGAATTCAACCTCATTTCTGCAGATTCAGAGTCCCCTAACTCTTTGTAATACCTTTGCTACCCCCTCCTTACAGGCTCAAATAGATGAGTTGCTACCATCCACCTTCCCTTACCTGCTTCTTCCTGGCTTCTCTTTGCCTTTAATGGATGGAGGGATAAAGCAGCAGACTGGGCAGAAGGGGGAAACACATATAATAACTTCACGCCCTCAAATAAGGTTTATTTTTTTATGTATGGTAAATAAATTTATAATGCCATCCTGTTTTTCAGAAGTTTAATACTAGACACGCGAATCACACAAATTCAGTTCTGTTCCATCCTCTATCAGTGTTCCGACCTATCTTATAAAAGTTCCCTCCAAGCACATGGAACAGAGCAAGGCTCAAGAATACCATAAAAGACAGTAGTTCTAACTGGGATGAAGAATTTTAAGTTAGTGAAGTATAAAGCTCTGGCTGACCTCTACACTTTACATAAATACACTGAACTCTAAAGGTTTGAATAACAACCTTGTTTGAAACCCTGACACTCTACCCATATTCAAGAAGAAGAGATCCATTGTAACTATCTATTCAAAGCATCCATATAATACAGCTGAAAATAAAAAACATGAGGGTGGATAAGAGGAAGAGGTAGTGGTTTTTCTCCCATCTTTGCTGCAGGCAGTACAAACCCTGGCTACTTGCCAGCAGCTGGAATGCAGCTCCTCAACAGCATAGACTGATCTGATAAATTGATCAGTATGACACGTTCCTGTTATTTTCCTTACACAACTACCAGTACTTATTACCATAGCATGACAGTTCGGGAGACTCAACAGAAAACTAACCCAGAGAATAACAGAAGGGCAATTCACTGTCACATCAGAGAAGTTTCCCTAGAAAGGGAGAACAAATGAAAGGACATTATTCTTAGTGGCACTGTTCTTGCTCTTGTCACCAATTTCGTTGATTAGGATGTTGTTCAGGTAACTTAGTTTCAAGTTCATTTCAAATCCCCAAACACTGCTGCCAAAATAAGCAGTTACTAAAAATCAAAAATCTTGTTTTCTCCAGTACAGCTACTTATACTTGACAAGGGAGAAAAAAGAAGGTATGTAGTAAACCTGACTAGGAAACTGATCCAAGTTAAACTAGATCTGACCTTTTCTTTCTTATTCTTCCTCCTGCCAGGTTTCCCCTCCCATTTTCTAGGTTAGCATAAAGCTAGATTAGTTTTACAGCCTAGCTCGCTGAATTGTTTAATAAACGAATGCTCACAGCAGTTGACATAAATCACGTAGGTACAGTGAGTCCAGAAAGAAAAACAATAAAATTGTGTAATGCACCAACAAAAAGAAAACCCTGAAAGTTACCAACTTCAAGCATTAGTACACAGTTACTGAATACCAATTCAAGGGAAGAATAGAGACTGAACTGCCATGACAGTATCTGTACTCTGGGGTTTTGGTTTACACAAATTCCAGTTTTGGAAACTCTTAGTGCCTGCAATGTAGAAAGACTATCAGAGTTTGAATTTCTCAGCTCACTATCAGCTACATAGAAAGTAAACAGCTACCATATAAGAACATAAAATAAGAAAGTTCAAGCTATGCCTAAAAACATTGACAAAGATTACAGTAGTTCCTGGAACACTTAAAAATTGAACTGCTTCCACATACCAGTATCTACACATAAGGAGCACCAAAAACATAAATCACAGGTTTTATCAACACCACAGAAGATATGTATATCTACTTGCATGCCTTGAATCACATTTCTATTCTGAGTGGAAAGAATTCAAACAAAGCATTTCTTGCATCCTGCATAGCCCATGGATTACTCTTTGTGTACCAGGTAGTTTTGCCTTTCAAAAATTGTGGTCCATACAACCTTACAATTGCAGGTTCACAGGAGATAAGTGAACTCATACTGCATCTGCCACTAGATATGTGGAACTTCCTCCCTCTGCCTTTTAAACTAAGCCTCTGGTGTTTTTACTCTAACTCTTTTTGTACTGTTTTCGCAAGTAAAAATTTGTCTCAGAGTCAAACATAAGATATCCCTTTAAAAACACATGACAGCAGTAAGCAATTATTTCTTTCTGAGAGAAAAGCTGATGAGTTGAAATGGATTGTTAGAGAACACAGAAAATAAGCTGATTTAACACTACATATTTGAAACAAAAATAGTCCAACACAAGCAAAACAAACCCCACGTGTTTTCTCTTATTTCAATCTGAAGACAGTTAATGCAATACCTACAACTGCAGCAACTTCCCATGACACACTCACCATTTTTTCCTCTTCTGTTAACCTGCTTAGTTCAGGGGAAATCGGGATGGTACATTTAGGGCTGTGCTCCACTCCTGGCACTAACAGTGACACAGGCAGCTAAACCAATCCAATGGCTTATTTCTGCTACTACCCATCCTGCTTCTGTCACACAGTCCCACCCCATCCTTGTGCTAGCACTAGCAGCCATCAGGTTTGGGGTTTGCTTTTTTTGTTGTTTTGTTTTTAAGTTCCTAACTCTTCTCAACAGAGTTGCCCAGCTAGTGAGTTACAGCAGATCAGACACGGGTCCAAGCAGCACTCATGCAAGCGTGTGAGCAGCAGAAGCACAGAGTCAGGATTGTGATTTCTCCATTCTGGTAATAGCTCCGTGAGACTTGAGCATGCAAAATGGCACTTCAGTGTATTCTTAGATTGTAGTTTCATAGTAAGTGTTCAACACTAATGCTGACTTGCAAACCTGCCTCTCTAATACTAGTCTGAGCTATCACTTTACATGATGCCATCTTCCCCATTGCATCAAAACTGCCTGTGAACCTGTTCTGTGATTCTGATCTAGACTTAATTCATTTTCTTCTCCAACCACTACAGTAGCACTGAGATTACTTCCTCAATCTGTTTTACACTGGAATCATGCCATGAGTTTCACATCACAGCTCAAAGGATGACAGATCCACAGAAACACCTTATACCAGTATTACTGCCTATCACATTGGATGATGGAAGCTTGTCTGCTGTTTAAAAGAAGCTAGAGTGCCAAGAAAGCAAAAGGGGTCAAAGCAGGTATCATTTCAAAATCATTCTTGTATACAGGCTGTTGGTGGCTTTACAGGTAATAGTGCATTAAGCCACCAAAACGATCACTAACAGATAGACAAAAACATAGATATTATATCGTAAAGTAACCAGTTTTGCCACAATAGTATGTGGCAGCTATAGAGAATCACCTACAGCTGCAGCAGTACTGCAAAAAAAGTGGCACTACCCTGAGGCAAAGTACTCACAGCCACAGTGAAAGTGAGAACGCTTCTGTGTATTGTGGGGATAAAGATACAAAGTACTTGATGCAAGAGTGCTGCAAGTGTGGGGATAATACCAAATGCAATAGCTACAAATCTTTCATTTGCAGGGGGAATTCCTTCCTCTGAAAAGTGCACTTGAGAGGCAGCTTGATCAAAAATAGCAAGCTGAAGCAGAAGTTTAAATAGTTTAAAAAAATAACTGAATGTCTTCATCCATCAAAAAAGAATTTGATGCACCAATGTATCCCAGCTCAGAGGCAAAAAAGTCTGAAAAAAGTATAAGAGTAAAAGAGTACTGTATGCTAGATTTCACAAGCATATAAAAATGGATTTTCACTTCAATCAAGTTTCAGTTTTCATAAGAAAGCAATACCAAGGCTATTTCCCTTCAAATGTGTGTCCTTGAGCTGCAGGAGAGGAAGAGTGAAACTTCTACCCTTTCCGTCCCCTCAGACAGCAATATATATATATACACATACCTTCTTTTAAAGCAGTCATGATAATACTTTAAATTTTCATTTTCACAATGCAAGATTATTCAGATGCTTTTATATGTTCTCAATACAATGCAAGACCCTAGCAAGAAGATTTCAACATCCATGACTGGAGTTACCTGGTAATTCCCATTAAAAAGCCTCAAGTTACTGCTCCAAACTTCACACATAGGATACTGTGACAAGGAAATAGCACCACCTCAGCGTTTTCTTGCACCCCAGCAACTACTAGGTCCCTCCTCTGTGTCTACTCAATAAAGTACCCAATAAAAGTATTGGGACTCAGTGTACAACATGCTACCTGTAAAGTTCAAATTAAATCAGTGAGATCAATGACTGCTTAGAAATACTGCATAAATCCTTATAAATCCATGTTTCTTAATGCTAACCACAGTATGAAGCTAGACTTTTATAGTTCCATACTATCAAAGCCTCTCGACTCAATTCACACTACAAAGTTTTAATCAAAGAGCAACAGAAAGCAATTTTTAATCATTCTGATATTCACCTATATAAAATATCTTGCAATTTAAACCAACATGGAACTCAGTTGTTGGCTAATTTAGGTACTTAAACTCTGAACCTTCTGTCACTTCTTCATAAATACAGAACTTAGAATTAGGGTATGTTGTTTCTTAGTTATGTAACAAAGACTGTCCCTAGGAGAAAACATACCAGTAAGCACTGCTATAAACAGTATTTGTTATCGTATATTGTGCATGCTTTAAGAACATCAACAGAATCAAGATCTTCTGGCACCTGCCAAGATCATCTCATTCTGAACCCTGATCAAGTCATGCAAGAGTTAGGTACAGGCACAAGCACAAGTCTAGGCATCTTAGGAACATTAGTGCTTAACCCCACGAAGACTACCATCTGATCGGCCATTTTGCACTGAACACCTATTTAGAATTTCAGTGAATATACTCAACTAATTTACAATGCAAAGTCTTTTGTACCTTCAAGTATGTCTAGATACCAAAAAAAAGAATTCTCAGTAATGCCAATGAAATCTTATCACTGTTTTTCTTCTCTAACTCTTTAAATGCACAAACATTTTGGCCCGAGACTTTAAATTATATTCCACAGGTCGCAAATCAAAATAATAGGCTGGCAAAACCCAAGCTTTTGATTCTAAAGCCATGCAAATACTTAAGTCTGTAACCAGGTTCTGACAAAGAATTCAGCAATGGAGTCCTTCAAGCAGAGGTCCCTAACCATCAGTGACCTCCTAGCAATCAGTACACTGCAGGCAACTGAGCATTATTTCTGTCTCACTGTTGCAGATATGAGCAGTCTGTTGAGTATGACTCTCAAGTTCTACAATCACCATCTTGGAAGTAGTAGCTCTGACTTGGTTTACCACTTCTACAAAGTAAGTGAATGAGGAATCCTTTACAGGTAAAGGATTTTAAAGTGCTCAAGTGATTATACTACAGAAAGGCAAATATCAATATTGATAAACGATACAAGACATCAAAGTAATGCTGTTCATCCAAAAGGTTTAGCAGGAACAGCATGACTTTCCTGCTTTGCTTTCTAAGCACAGCGTTTGACAAATGATAGTCCACAGAACTGCATTACCTGCCAATTTATTTTTTTTTTTTTTTAATTAAATAAAACCTCTAAGGGTAGAATGATCTAAGTTTTCTGTTGGAGGTGGTGTTTCATTTGTTTTAGGATTGACAATAAGCTAGCTCAAGAACTAGGGGGCTACTACATCATTTTACTCACTTTGCTACAAATGTATGATTCTTGAGAAGGGTGGAAAATGAAAAAGTAAGCTATGACAAATCCATCCTATTCACCACTTCTCCCCCCATCATGTTGCCATTTCAGTCATCAATCTGACAAGTTTTCAGACCTTACAGTTAATACTGTTACTGTTTGAATCCTTAGGAATACTTTGCTGCGTGAGAACAATTAACCATTTCTACTTTGGAAGTTAATTTGAGATAATGTAGGAAGTTATTTTACAGAAGCCAACGCTACAGAATTTCAAAGGACTAAAGAAAAAAAACCCTCAATCCAAACCTGTTAAGTGTACTCTACTTCCATTATCCTGACTACTCACTTTCTTGCCACTTTATTTACACTTTCTCTCCGATAAGGGCTGCTCAACAGGCATGCCAAGTTAACAGTTCTTAACTGAGATAGCTCTTGACTAGCTATTAAACCATAACCAACTCCTTCCTCCTGAGCACTTGCTAATCATTTCAGGGCTCCTTTCTATTAACTGAGTTTTGCATTTTGAGCATACAAAAGAATCACATTCTACATAACTTTTATTACGAGGAGAAAACTGAGTCTGAAGCAATATCACAGTGACATCAGTGTAAAAAGTAAGTAATTATGTTATGATTTTACACTTTGCAATTCTGAGCAAAAGAGCAATCAAAAAACATCTTTGAAGAAGTTCCCAAAACAGAACAGACCTGCCCAGCAGAGGATCCAACCTGTGGTGACAGTTTGCATTATGGAGCTTTCTTTACACTTCTTCGCAGTCCCTGTCAGCACTGGTTGTGCTGTACAGCTGTGTTCCCCAAACACATCTGGCAACACACTATTACCACCTGCAAGTCCCTTCAGTCATCAATTGATAAACAGACTTCTAGGATTTTAGCTTAAAATTAAAACTGAAACACCATTAGATAACAGGTAGCCAGAGGAACTGCCACTTAAATATTAAGGGAGATACCCCTCCATCAGATTTAAGTTTACCACATCATCTATGCCGATAAACTAGCTCTCCCTATATATTCTAACTAAACTACTTTCTTTCCACAAGAAGCATCATATAATGTATTAGGGTACAGAAGTACATGAACACTGCTTTCCTAAGCAATATTGTAATTTGAAGGCTTAAAAAGGCAGCGCAAACATACACAGGTATCATAATACATACACAGGTGTGGTAACAGCTGTTTAAAAGTGCTATTGGGACAATACCGCAAGAACGAAAAGCATGTGGGCACAAAAACAGATAAAACACAAAAAGCTAATCGCCTGCAATTGTAAGGGTGCCTACTTGCTAGACGTTTAGTTCTTTCCCTGCTCGCGCCTCAAGCACACGCAGAAACGCTGAGCTGCTGCGTACTCTCCCGGTTACATCTAGACGCGTTTCCTCCGCTCGGAGTGGATGAGCACCGACCCTCGCACGTTACTCGAGGACCAGGGCTCAGTTTGATCCATGTCCCCAAGAAGGGCAGTGCGTGTTGGAACCACACAAACAAGAGGCTCCTGCTATGGAGGCGCTCCGCTCCCCCCCAGAGCACACACGAACCACCGCCCGGAGCCCCCCGCCCGCAGGCGGCACGCGCGCCGGGAGCCGTTACCCACGGCAGGGGCGGCCGCCAGGGCCCGCGCTCCCCCGGCCCCGCCCCGTCACGTGACCCCGGGGGGGAACCTCGCGGCACGAGAGCCACCGGGGCAGCCCCGGGGGCGGGGGGGAGTGCGAGGGGAGAACGGCCGTCGCCATGACAACTTCCAGGGGGAGGGAAAACTTCAAATCCCAACCGTCAGTGCAGAAGCGGCTCCCTCTTAAAGGCGCACACACATACACATATACACACACACGGGCGGGCTCCCTTCCCCCCTCCGCCCCCCAGGCACTGGTGGTGGAGGAGAAGAGGAGGGGGGCAGCCACCGGCACTCACCGCGCGAACGACGGGAAGCAGAGACAAAAGGACCCGAGCCGAGAAAGGATCTCGGTCGGCGGCGAAGGGAGACACAGAGCGACCCAAACCGAAGCCGTAACAACCCACCTCAGCTGCCTGGAGGCGGCTTAGGATCATCGCTCTCCTCACAGACCCCGTCTCCGCTTCCACCCTCCAAGAAAGCCTCGGGAGCCGATCATCCGTCTCTGCTCAACCCCTCCGCTCACCCGGGAGACCCAGGCACCAAGCGCCTCGTCCGCTTCCCCCTTTCTCCACCTGAGACCTCGTTCCCTGCCGCCCTGCTCACCTAAAGGATCTCGCTACCCCCTCCTCTAGGTCCCCCCACGGCGGCCGTGGTACCCCGCAGTTCCCCCCGTCTCTTACCCACACAGTGCATGAGCCGGTGCCTCCAGGAGTCGAGTTCTCGGCGGACTCCCCTGCGCTCCGCCGTGCAGCGGGGGCTCCGGCACTGGGAGGCGGCGGCAGGAGGAGCGGGAGCCGCGGCGGACATTCTGTCTGTTCCCTTTTCCATCTGCCTCTGACCTCACGCCCGCTCATTTACATACGAGCGCGCGCGCCCCCGGCG
>JAVHNF010030544.1:1873-17590 GCA_034783455.1 Micropsitta finschii | reverse complement strand
TAATTGATTGAAGAGGCCAAAGTTAGCTCCTCGGAAATCCAGAACTTTGGCCTTGAGATGGAAGAAACACCCATGCTGTATTACAGAATCTCAACTCCTTTCTGTATGTGTCAGCTGTGAAGTTTGCTAATTGAGTGATCAAAATGCAAATGCATGGTTCCCATTTCACAGTCCTTGGAAATCCACACATGGAATTAGCACTCACAGTGCTGGTCAGGAAGGACTGACAGTTCTGTCCTCTCCTTCAACAGCTTAAGACTGAGTGAGGAAATGGGAACTGCACTTTGTTATATGGATCTTCCTTCCTACGGGAAAGCAGCCAGGCTTGAATTCATGATGTTGAGGACCAGATTGTCAAGATACATTTAAACCTCAGCTCCCCTTAAGCTTAGTAACAAGCTCTGAATTGCTTTCACAAATCTGTCACCAAGTTGCCTTCACAACCTGGACCTTGGCACATTCTCCCTCAAGTTAAAGGGCCGCCCCTAAGCCTGACTCATGGATCCCCTCCTCTCACACATACCCTTTCTACCTTTTCCATTTATAGCCTAGACACAGGGAAAAAAATGCTAACATCTCACTAATTACTGTAATTATCACAGCAACTATCAAGTTGTCAGTACACATCCATTGCAATTAGCACTGTTTTACTTTGCATCAATCACTTCTTACACAGCATTCTCGAGAGGGAGGATTCTCTGAAGTATTTCAGCTCCCACCCCCAAGGCTTTGTTACCATCTGCTCTTAGGAGAGGAGACAGTGACACAGCTTCATTAAATTCCACCTAAAAGAGACCATAGAACTGCAATTGGCTGAGTCAAATTATCACAGCATGAGAACAGATTAAAACACCTATCACCATCTGTAACATTGGTGTTCATGGGGTCACCATATGACCAGCAACCACCTCCCAGAGGTAACTCATTTTGGTTACCTTTGTCTGGCATGCAGAGTCCAAACTAGGCTGTAGGTTCAAACAGCAAAGAGGCCAAATGACCTAGACAGGATTTAACAAGGCGGATGGCAGAGGAGATACCCATGGAGGCATCAGGAAGGTTAAGAGCATCAGGAGTGCCAAGGGAAAAGAGTGGCTGGCTTCATGTCACCAACTTCTCCCACGCATGAGAGAAGCCATCAGAAGCAGAACACTAGAAGGGGAAAGTTGAGGGATAGCTGAGGGAGAAGAGAAATGAATCAAAGGCATTCAGAAGAGGGCTATTATCTGCCCACATCATCTCAATCATTTCTGATCCTCCAGCAAGCTGTGCGTGACAGCATCGTTTGCTTGTTGTGGCAGGACAGCCCTGCCAGCAGCTTACTGCAAGTCATAAGGATGAGGCTCCAGCTCTGCCACAGGCTTCAGGCAATGCCTTGGGTAAATAATTTTCCATGCTACAACCTTCTATCTTCCTGTTTTATTCCCCTGCTCCTTTATAGGATATAGGGGCAATATCCATCCTTGTTATCACACCTGTAACATTGGGGAAGATATGTTCATTTAACATTACAAAGCAACTACCATGGAAGGATACAAATACATTCAACCCTCCCGAGACAACCCAAAATCAAATTACTGGGAGCACTGGTACAGCAGCACCTCAGAGATAGCTCAGAAAGAACTGTTCCAGTCAGGACACTGGTGGTTTCAAAAGAGATTAATGATTGTTCCTTCCTTAACTATCCTTAGATAGTTAAGTCACACCAGGATACCTGATGCTGGAAACTGCTTAGCAAGAAACCCAAGACAGCTACCCAGTAGCCATCTTAATAGCACTGAGTATCCTTGATTGCAAACCTGTACATTGCATGGCAGCAAGAACAGAGGCTGTTGGCTCAAAGAGGAACATGTTGAAACAGCCACCACCAACTTCAGGCATGTCTCTTGGCCAAAGTCACACTACCTGTGCAAAAACCAGCTCTCAACGCTCACCAAGAAGGCCTAAAATGCAAGTTATCTGCTGGTTGGCTGTTCTGAAGACCACCTCCAATCACAGACACTGCAAGAACCTTACAAGAAAGGGGTATCCAAAAAACCATGTTGTCCCAGGCAGAGCTCTACCTGTGCTATTGCTGTGATCACTTAGGAAAATTTGCTCAGAAACACACCATGATAGTAAGTAAATAGTTCAAATCACACCAACAAGCTACTCCTTATTTATGTCTACCAAATGCCATGCTGGACAGCAACTTGCATTAGGCACAGATTGCCCTTCCAGCACTACTGAAGGGGCACAAGTACCAGAAGCTACCACCAGACACAGGGACAACCTAGCAGGGAAACATCTTTAGACAAAGCTTCTGACTTGACCACTTTTTTGCTAGCAGCTCCCTCTTCACAGACACTTGAAGCCATCTCCTCTCTGACTCATGTCCCAATTTCCTTTGCATTTGAAGCACAAAATTTCCACTCATCCTGCCTGAAGGCAAAACCTGGTAATAGCATCTTCTCTCAAGCCCTGCTAAAGCATGCTAGCTCTCTGGTGTTTGTTGTTCAACAGCTCACTACAATGCTCAAGCATGAACTCTAGGCCAGAAAAAGCAAGAATCCTACAGGTCTGAAAAGGAAAATTGAAACAGAAGAGACACTTCTGTGTTAGCAGTTTTAAAGTATTTATTTCTTATGGGAGGCAGAACCTGCACTGGGGGTTAGAATCTGCACTTTAAGTGATTAGGTTCTTAGGTTACTTTCAGTCAAGTGTATACAGCTCAGAACTGTAGCACTAGTATAGACAAGACAAATTACTGATGGAGACATTTCCATTCCAGAGCACAGAATAACTGATTTTAACTTCCACAGCTTAACAGCAAACAAGGTTTAGTTTCTTTTTGATGGTGGTGGGTTTGTTTTGGTTTCCTTGGGGGGTTGTTTTGGGTTGGTTTTTTTTTTTGTTTTAACTTAGGGGGAGAAAGGTCTCATCTACTGAAGTCATTACACATTTTCCTTCCCCTATTAATTCAGCCCACTCAAATAGCTCTTCAGGATTTCAGCTTAGAGGCCTAAAAAGCAAAGCAGAGCTAAAGAGTTCTCTGTGATTTCCTGTAAAACCCCCAAGCCTTTGGTACATAGATTTAAGAACCCAAGGTAACAACCTTCAGTGAGGCTTGCAATATGATTTACCAGGATCAGTGATGCTACAAGTTCTCAAGGCAGGCAGCCAGCAGTCCCTCCAACCAACAGATAAGACTCAAGACAACTCAGAGCTTCACAACCCTAAAGACTTCATGTGGTATTAAATATCAACTCATTTCCTCCCTGCATACTTTGTGTACTTTCATAGCTGGAGGTTTGTAATAACAGAGTTTATAGGAGGTTTTTTTTGCACTTTCACCTTATTGTTATTGAGTTACAGTCTCGAGAGCAAGTGTAAACTAAGCGTTGTTTCCTAATTGTCCTCCTAGACTGTGTGTTTCCAGGGAATTCACTCCTGCTGAACCTCATGAAGGCAGACCTGATTAGCTGGAATAAACAGGAAACCAAAATCACAGCAATGTCTATTGGGTGTTTCTGCTTTCAGCTCGAGAGGAGCTCAGCAGCCTGAATCTCTATGCTGTATGCTTGGATCCCTTCACAGGCAGCTGCAGAAGAGAAAGTGATGAATTAACATGTCAAGGACTTGTCTCAGACAAAAAACAGTGGAACAATCAGAATTACAGAGAAACTGGAGAATGGGCAGCATGTGGCTTGTTAGGTTTAAAGAAAGAGGAATTCAAGGGAAAAGGCACTAACATGCCTTCTGTCTAGGCCAGTAACAAACATCTCCCCACTCCCACAAAGTGTTTTAAGGTCCTTTGCTCTGCTTCTAGATGACGTAACAACAAACTGAGCATGCAGCATCCCTCCTTACCTTCCTTGATGTGTGCAGTAACACGCAGCCAGCACTTTCATTTTCATCTGGGAAAGGGGAAAAAAAACAAAAACAATCAGAACAGCGTTGCTATTGCAGGTACCTGACAGGCAGCAGGAACCAAGCAGAAGGCTCAGAATGAGGTGAAGTATCATTCTTTTGGCAGAGGGTGTTCTCTAGAGCAAAGCAGAGATGCAATTTTTACAACATTTCCCACTTTGGAAGTGTAAACCAATTGCAGAAGCAGCATTTAGCATTATCTGATTAGTAGGGGGTTGTCTACTGCATCTTCGGGGGGTTTTATTTTCAGATTCTCTATGTATTTTTACTCTTCTCTCCCCTACCCCCTGCCTCCCAAAAACAACTAACTCCTAATCCTTTAGGTAATCATTTAATCCAATGCATCGTTGTTTGATAGATTGAGGCTAAGATTGCATGAGTCACGCTCAGTTGGAAACCATTCTTGTCCTCCTTAAAGAGTCAACAATAACACCCAGGCACTTCCAAGGGAGCAGGCTGTGAGAGATCACACGCAGTGACTCCAAGATGAGCAAATTAATGTCCTGTCAACTCATCATGCTGCCTCCATAAATCTTAGCGTAAAGCAACGGAGCTCTTGGGAAAGAAAACTGCTGTTTAGAGACTATTAAGTGTCACTTAACATGTGGCCGAGATACAGGGGCAGGGGTACTAGAAAGTTCCCAGTTCAAACTTTCAAGCATCAACATTAACATCTTCTTTGGGTATTTATGAAGTAACTTTTGGGGTATAAGCTAAAAGACAAAGAAAAATCAGTTGGTTTTGCCACAAGCCCGTTCCATACTGCTTGCATCCAAGGCAGCTTCTCTGTAGCATCATTAGTAGCACAAGTACTGCCTGTGCATCCTTCTCCTTAAGTCCTCATCTTCACCCTCCGAAAAACCCCACAAGACTAAGCTGCTACCAAAGTAATACACGAAACACGTGAACAGCTGCCGTTCAAATGAGCATGGAAAAAACCCACTGAAGACCAAAAACTTTTCCAGAGGCCAAGCTGTGGAAAAGTACAGAGATTTAACACAGGGTTACAGCTACTCAGATGAGGGCTTTGCTTCCTTTCCAGATCTGAACTTCCAAATCCTAACCTGTAAGAACTGCTGCAATCCCTTTACACAGGCTGAACACACACACACAGAGCCACCTTCAAGCCCAGTCCTTGTACTCTCCAAAATATAAGCTGATTGAGGATGTAATTCACATGACAACACCAGAACTCAAAACCAACCCAATTACTTTCTGCACAGAGAAAGCTGCTCTAACCAACACCATTCCTGATCAAACAAGAATTCAAGTCATGCCCATGGTAGGTTTAAAAGGCTACAACTCCAACTGGGAGCAGATTTGACTGCAGTAGAGAAGAGGGTTCATCTCCCTCATCTCCCACTAAATAAAATAAGCCAGTTCAGAGGCTTTGGTTACATCACCCAACTTTGGAAGAAGTTGGGTGAAGTTGGATGCTGTACATGTGATTAAAAACATCACTTAACTAGACAAGTCTGCTGGTGCAACGGTCCCAACTATTACTGCGCTTTTGATGCATCTTCTGGAAAACATAAGCTGTTTCATCTAAAGAATGCTATTTATTATTAAAAAGCAAGCACCCAAATAAACCAGAAACATCAAGCGTTTTCCCTAGGCTCTTATATTTGTAGTTCTCCATGGCTCACTTACTCAACTTACAGCCTAATTACACATGCAAAAGTATGCTGGAAAATTTGGAACCCATAAATATTCAGTGAGGAGAAAACATGTTTTGGTTTTTCAGCTCTTGCAAGAAACAGTTTTATAGAGACAAAAAAATACCCTCAACCCTGAACAATAGCAAGCATGTGCTAAAGAGATATCTGCATAACTGCAGTCTGTCCTTACAGATGTCTACGAACACAACAGAAATTCATGCCGTCCTTTTATCACGCAGCAACTCTTGGTTCCTCTTATCAGTGTCAAGCCTGTGTCGATCTTCTCTACTGACAGCTCTCTCAGGTACTCATCTCAGATGAGCACCGAGTGCTGTTTTATCAACACAAGCAAAACCATCTAATTATATTTGTTGGACTAGGATCTTTCAAGGTTCTCAAAAAAGCTGTTCTGGGTATGGAGGTGATGCTTCAGAGCCTCATTCATCATTTCATCCAAGCAACATGCCACTCAGACTTGATCCACAGAAAGAAGACAGCTGAATATGGATATGCCAGTTCTGGGCTGTTATTATAAAGGCCCACTGCAGTGCTATAACATTACTCAGGGACAGTAGCAAATACACTGGAACATGAAAAATAGGAGGAAAACACACACAGAGACTTGCCAAGTGCTCTCCTACCTCAGTTATGAGCCGCTCATTTACTTACTGTGGGGGAATGCACTAGGCAATGTGGGATAAAACCCTGGCAGCATTCAAGGCTGCAAGTTGGATGGGGCTTGGAGCAACCTGATCTAGTGGAAGGTGTCCCTGCCCATGGCAGTGGGGTTGGAACTGAATCATGTTAAGGTTCTTTCCAACCCAAACCATTCTATGATGTTCCATGACATATCCATCGGGAGACAGCTTGTCTAAAAAGCCCAAGACCAATCACCATTAGCCTCTCACCCATTTTCTCCTCCTTCAAAGCACTGTTATTGCTTCCTCCCAGTTATGGAGTAACTAAAAAGATGGAACACCCTAGATCCCTGCACCTCAGTGGAGGAGCCAGCCCCTCATGAGGACAAAATGGATCCAGAAAGCCATCAATCCACCCTCTACGACAAAGAAGAAACTATCAATTAATCATCAGTTACATCTTACTACAAGGAGCAAGAACTAGAATTCACACCTGAATGTCAGGATTAAGTGTACTTAAACAGAAAGAAGAGGTCAGAGGCATGAAAACTTTTCACTTCTATTTTTATGGTCCTCCTTGCTGGACAAAGGCAGTAAAAACTCTATTTTAGGCAAGAGAGCTAGCTACGGGCATTATTGTCTGTGTCCTCACACACAGTTAAAGGAGAGCTGCCAGGGGTGGCTGACCTTATCTGTTAGGCTGTGCTCCAGGTTCTGCCCAAGGGAAAACCAAAAAGCCAGCAATGCATCTCCAGCATCCCCTGGCAGGCACATCAAGGGGACACTCATATCCCGAATTCTTAGGACGCGTGCACACACGCACGCAGCTCTATTCGCAGTGACTCGCTGGGAGTTCACTTCAGTTTTAGTGAAGCTGAGGAACTGCCAACGTTAGACTTACACTTGTGGCCTCGTGTCAGCACACTGAGAGCTCTGCCAAGGCGCTGTGGCACGTCTCCATTGTTTATTTCCCACCATTTGCAGGAGAACAGAGCCCATTTAGCTTTAAGATGAACAAGGAGATTTAATATTTGGAAGCAAGAAATGGAGCAGGAAATTTGCTGTATTCCGAAGTGGTTTTATCTACACTGCCCTTTGAATAACATCCCTAATAGCAACCTGGAGAAATTAAATCCCCTACTTTCATCCCTCCTCTTCACCCCCTGTTTAGATAATGCCATCTCCTATGCAAAGGCAACCCTGAAAACAAACCCATGAAAGTCATATGCCAAAGTTGAAAGCTTTCACCTTGCCTTAAGAGATCTCCTTTCACTTAAGATCCCCTTTCCCTGCTACAGGTCCCCGGTACTGCCCTTAACACCTGAGAAGATCCAAAAGCCTTTGGAGTGAAGCTACCACTGGAGGCTTGCAGCATCTTAAGACTGTATCTTTACCTGGGATAAAGGGGTGGAAATTAGAAAGCAGAAATTTTGGCTGTGCAGGTCTCAGTGGACATTACTTTAGATCTGTATTCATTTCCTAGTGCATCTGCATGGTAAACAGGCTAATAAATCAGAGCAGAATACATTAGCACTTCCGTGGTTCTCTCAGAAAAATATCAAGCACCTGGTGTTAAGTGTAAATATTTAAGGTATGGGGAGTTTTAGCATAAAAAAGGGCTATTTTATCTGGGCTTTCTTCAGGGGTTTGAGCAAATCTAAGCTCAACCACTTATATCGGATCATGCTGAGAGCAGAAAACTTCTCTGCTTTTAGAATCTGTTGCCTTAAAAAGTAAGAATATCATCATACAGTGTGACAAGAGCTTGTTATGAGCAGTGAAGATACCTCTAACTCATCACAAACAGGATCTCAAGGGGATCCTCTGCTTTGCTGTCCTGCCATGGCTGCACTGAGTGTGGACTCATCCCCATCAGATCTGAGTAATTTGGGTCAAATATTGTTAGATAAATAACTGTGCCTCAACTATCTCACAATAGAGCAGTGAGCTGAGCTGCTGCAGAAAGCCTAAAATCAGCTGGGTTCATCCCACTTAAACCAAACCCCAGGTTAAAGGCAGGTGGGAATAAGCAACAAGCTGCAAGCTTCTGGAGCAGACTGGGAAGGAGCAAGCAGGACGAGAAGGAAAACCTCACCTGAGTAATGCTCAGCACAGACATCACAACGGTTGGAGGAGTGAAGGACTATCGCCTTGCACTGCACTATGGACATCGTGTAGGAGTTAGAAGACAGCAGTGCAGACAGACTGACCAGGGCTCTTGTACACAGCCTGGACAAGATAAGAGTGCTGAGCGCTGCGTCACTTGTCACAAGCAACTCCTCAGACACGCAAGCACTGCAGAAACATCTTATTTTCTTTGTGCTTTTCAAAAGAAAAGCCGCAATAGGTTTTTCACCATCATTAAGGTTGGAAGGAACCTCTGAAGATACCTGCTCCAACCTACCTGCCAAGGCAGGGCCACCTAAAGCAGATAACACAGGAATGTGTCCATGGTGGGTTCTGAATGGCTCCAGAGAGGGAGACCCCACAACCCCTCTGACACCCTTAAGGGAAAGAAGCTCTTCCTCATGCTGAAGTGGAACTTCTCGTGTTGTAGTTTATGGCCCCTGCTCCTCATTCTGTCGCTGGGCACCACTGAAAAGAGTCTGGCACCATCCTCCTGGCACCCAACTTTGAGGTACTGATCTGCATTGATGAGATCCCTGCTCAGTCTGCTCTTCTCCAGGCTGAAGAGGCCCAGCTCCAGCAATCTCTCCTCCCAAGAGAGATCCTCCATGGAGAGATCCCCCTTGACCGTCCTTGTGGCCTCAGCTAGACCCTCTCCAGCGGGTCCTTATCTTTCTTGAACTGAGGAGGCCAGACCTGGACACAGCACTCCAGATGTGGGCTCATCAGAATCAAGCAGAAGGGGAGGATAACCTCCCTCGACCTGCTGCCACACTCCTCCTGATACACCCCAGGATACAATTTGCCTCCAACTGCAAGGACAGGGTACTTAAAAACCCAGGAGAAGCTACCCCAAAGCAAACTCAAGGTGAAGCACGTAAAAGGAAAAACACTGCCTTTGTGCAGAGCCACTCATGCTACCCAACCCCCCCTCACACACATACACCTCCCCTTGGCTTTGTGAACACCACTTTGAAAACACCCATCACCAGGAAATTCGGAGGGAGGTCATCTCCCCCTCCACACAACACAACCAGCGTGTCCACTTTCCATTAGAGTATAGGAAGCTTCAGGAGCCCAACATCCCACGCTGACATCAAACTGCTAAAACAGGAGTTATCAGATGGAACGCGTGGGTCAGCATTGTGCCTCGAGACATAAAAAGGACCTTGGTATTAATGTGAGGAAATGTGACTATTGTGTGCAGAATGATACCCATTCAGGCCCAGACCACTTGTCTCTGGACACTACTCTCTCTGGAATATCCTTGGCGCCAGCATCTAGCATTTCTCCTCATCCCCTTAAAGAATAAAGTCATCTCAGCAGGGGCTGGGCCAGGAGCTTGAGCACAGTGTTTTGCTCGGAGCAGCAGCGTCGGGCGTGCACGTGTGTGCCTCTGGAGTGGATTACAGGAAACTGTTGATTCTCCGTATCTAGGAATGATCAATTGTCCAGAGGGTGGAACAGGCTTTAATTTCTCATGAAGCGTAAATCGTGTTCCTTTATTTCCCCCACACACACCCGGACAAAGCCACATCCTGCTTTCCAATTGGCTTTTCACTGCCATCAGGACTTTGCTTTCTCCCCCCAAAAGAAACTGCTTCAGGCACCTTCTCTGCAGCTAAACCCACTGGTACACGCATCAGCTATAAGTGGCAATGCATAGTGCAAAAGTTGAGCAGCTACAGCCCCACAAACCCCTGCTAATTTGTGTCCACATTTAGGAAACCTCTGTGCAAACACCTCTATTGCAATCTGGTAAAAGGAGGCAATGCATTGTTTTTACGGCCCAAGCTACAAGAATGAGGTCCAAAGAATCGTTTTTAACTCCAAAACTGCAAGAATAAGGTCCAAATGATGAGAATATTTGCCTGGCTGATTTAAGGGGGATGCCAAGCAGATAAGAACACTGCGACTGACAGCAAAGGCTGTGGCTCTACACGGTTCACAGACCTACTGCAACAAATGAGGCTTGCATTGCTTGGCCACCAACTTTAAGGCTTAACCTAAACCAAAATGCTGGATACAAATCCCTGTGAATGAATACAAGAGTGCTACAGATAAAGCAGCAAGTGGTTGAAATCACTAGTTTGATGTTTCTGCAACAAGCTGAAGGGATGCAGGTATGTATACCTGCAGGCCAGGCTCCAAAGGGATTTATGGAAAAGCCTATGGATAAAATACAAAGAGAGACAGTCAAATTGACATCTAGATAGCAGTAGGACAGAAGGGTTAATACACTTTCTAGCTATGCAAGATAATGGAAAAGCAGCTGTAAAGCCTTGTAAAGCCTGCAAGTAACTAGATTGCTAAGCTGGTAGCTATCAAATAAGCAGGGCTTGTAGCACAGTGGTCTGGAGAGGAAAGAGGTCCCCCCCTTGCACACCAAGACCTAACATCATACACATTCATAGTGACTTCAGAACAACTGTGCCTGCAAACCATCCTGATCTTCCCCACAAATGCAGATCCCAGGTCAAAAAGCATCCAGCTTCACATAAAGACTCACCTTCATGTTGAAGCTCCTAACATTTGCTGAAAACACAAATATTATCACCAAAAACCTAAGCTAGAGAGATGAGAGACCAAAGAGAACAAAAAGTGCTTTTCATCAGCTACTGCAAGGAAGCAACAAAACACCCAGGAGAAGGGACCCAAGTGTCAGGATTAAGAAGCATCTGCCTAGGCATCTGCACTGATTTTGGCCCAACATCCTATGCAACTGCATCCAGTATTAATTAAAAATGAGATAAGCCACACCTTAAACCCTAGATTTCTTCAAGCTCTCCTGTTTTATACCCAACTGTGTGCAGAGCCCAGCATTTTATGACAATGGTTAATTCTCACAGTTTTATGGGCCGTGCTATGTTTTGTTGGCTCAACGTTTAATCCCACACAGTGATCTCTTTAAAACAGAATTATAGTAAAGTGCATCCAATTATGTTCATAAGCAAGCTGTACATACATCATACAGAGACTAACAGCTTGACAGGATGATGGCGGAGCTGTCACCGCATCTGTAATTCCACTTAGGTTGCCTGCCAGCACCCAGACCCTGGGGTACCAATTTATCCTCTCCCCAGATGGGACTTTTTGGATCTTTCAGCCCTACCCTAAGGTGAGCAGCAACCTCTCAGCAGCTTGCTGGAAAAGGTCTCCATCAGGAGAGAATACGGATACCACCTTCAGCCAAGAAACCCAACAGTGATGCCTGGAACATGCACAGAGACTCACAGATACCACATTTGTCTTGTTTCAAGTCACCCTAGAGGCTTTCCCTCCTGGAGATAGAGCAAATGTGTTTCATACAGCAAGTACATGTGACACTAGGGAGCAAATCAACAAAAGCAGCAGTGGAGAGCCCTCTTTGTACAAGAGGGCACATGCTCAGTCCATCTCTGCCCAAGCCCCAGGAGGTGCTGCATGACACAACAGCACAATATCAAGCTCTCTGGCATAAGGAAGCCTTTCAGCTCAGAGGTTTCACCCAGCTTGGAGAAAGCAAGAAAATGAGATGGGGATGGAAAGATGTCATTCCCAGGTTTGCTTTTCCTCTGTGTTTAAAGTGCACCAGAGGACCTTGTAGGATCCTGGTGCACTAGGTCCCTTAAGGATTGGAAATGAGGTGTTTAGGGGATGCTCCATTGCCAGGACAAAACCAGCTCTCTTTTGAGCTTGCTGGAGACAAGCACTGCAAGTGCTCAGCTCCACAGTTCTGTTCCAGGAATGCAAAAGCTTGAGTATAAAACAAAACTCCCAGAGAGCAGCAGCAACGCAAGGGCATTTTTGGAAAGCATTCCCTTGCAGAGCTCAATAAGGAACAACATGCTCCCAGACATACCTTGGCTGTGGCATAGTTAAACCTCATTTCTAGAAGGGGCTTAGGAAGTTTGTGAAGAGGGTCTTTTTTCAGCAGGGTCAGGCTACTTTCATTAGAAGAGCTTAAGGGGCTCATCTCAGCCACTTTCAACCACCTCAGAAGTCAGATTTCCAGGAGGATCAACTTAACTCTCTGCAGCCAGAGACTGACTTTGTGTGTATATAATCCACTCTGGAAGACGCTTCAGTAAAACCAACTCTGAGGAAGAGCTGACAGCACAGAAGACTTAAACACCTGGGGTCTGAGGAATTCTATCTCTGATAGAGAAGAATCTGGGTTTTGGTTACCTGTACTGCCTTGACATCATGGAAAAACAGGAAAAATAAATCTCACTTCAGACCTGCTCTTATTGAAAGTCTGGACCTTTGTTCTGCCTGAAGCCCGCTTTTAAAACCCGCATCCTCACATTTGTAAAGGAGTTCCATCACATCAGAAGTCCATTCTTCCCTAAAAATGCTAAACATCTCAGCCAAAGAATACAACTAATACCACCACCACAAACATCACTGCTGCAGGGAAATAAGGAAACCTTTTTTTGTCCTGTTTTGAATGGAAGGGGAAAACAACTATAAAAAGCCCAGGAAGACACATGAGGAAAGGCAGCTTCTTCAGACACTGAAGAATCCACAGCACTTGCATTCCTCATCCCAGAGCAATGCACCCCACGGCATTAAGCCCAGACCTGCCATAGCAGAGAGCAGCTCCCTTTAAACCTTTCCATTAAGATGGCATTTGTAAAATTGCAGGCTTGAAAATTGCTAGATATTATTCCTCAGTTAAAGTTGCTGCTCTGATTGAAAAAGCAGACTTCAACACGGCCAAGCTGAGGTCTGGGCCATGCCTATTCTGCATCACCATTTCCAATAATCGCTCACTATAGGTCAATTGTAATCTAAATATAACTTAAAGGACTCTCCAACACTGTGACTCCAGAGCTAATCCAGAACCCTTTCATTTACTATTCAAAATAGTGCCCACACAGGCTCCAGGATGCCTCCAGCTGCTGGGATGAAACCCAGGCTGCTGCCATGTCCCAGAGATGCATTTTCCAGCAGCTGCACCATTTAGAACATGCATTACAGAGGATGTTAAATGGTGTGCTAGAGGCAAAAGCAACCTTTAGAGCAAATCAGGGATTTTATCCCTTGATAGAAAGCAGTTTAGGTGTCTACACAACCTGTGTTAACCAAGCTGTTTGGAAGTCCCCTTCACCTTGGGCAAAGCTTCTAAAGGATGCTGGCTTGGCAGGGAGCACACAAAGAGCACAGTTTGGGGCAGATATGCCCATCTGCACGGTTACCTGTCTATTCTCAGTCAAGGAGCAGCACAGTACCACTGCCAGCAGTAAAAACCTTAAAGTCCCTGCTAGATGAAGGACTCCCTGCCGCTTGCTTTCTGATCAGCATTCCTTTACCCCCTCCCAAATTATTTGGCACATAAGAGCAAAGCCACGACTCCAAGCTGGCACTGCAGCTCCATGAGGATGGAAACCTTAGGGATGCCTTTCTCTGCTGGATTCGCAGGCCCCACCACCGCAAGCAAACACTGTCCTCCTCCCCTGCATGAAGCTTGCAGCAGGTACAGATCCTACTAAAGCGTATTTGGGGGAAGAACTTGGCACATGGGCCCTCACCTGGACCAGGCAGTTTGTATTTATAGAGCATGAGGCGCAATAGCAATGCCCAGACTGCAGACACAGCTGCCTGACCTCCATCAAAGGTGTCCAACAGGAGGGTTATCTCCTCATTTTTGCTATCTGCCTCCACACAGCAAGTATAAGGATTACCTGCCTCCAAGCCAGGGTGATTAACCCCAAAAGGCACGTGCCATAAGCCCCAAAACACCCTCTTGCCTCCCTTTCCATTTGCTGTGGAGAGCAGTGACTGCCCCAGGCCATCCATGGCTCCCATTCACCTCCAGCATTCCAATTCAAACACAACCAAAACACCTCCAAAATCCTTGGGAAGCCCCAGAACAGTACCTGAATAACCTACAAGGATCACATGCACCACAAAAATCCCTATTTCTCAGCTAGAAATGGCTCTGGAGAGCTGGAAATGGCTTTGCAGCAACGAGGCAACAGCAGTGAGAGCAGTGGCAGGGTGCCAGGCCTCAAACCTGAGGCCTTGTTACCACAGGGAAGGGGAGGAGGAAAGGAGTCAGGACACTTCACGCTGCAGCTCAGCAGATGGTTTCCTTGGGTTTTCCATGATATTCCCAAGTTGCTCAGGGAGGAACAACCGTGTCCCGCAGAACACTTTCGGGGTGGTGGTGGTGGTACTCACCGGCGGCATTTGGCGGCACCTCGAGGTTAACGTTGACGAAGAAGCGGATGCTGTCCCCCGAGACGACGGTGTTGTTCACGGCGTCGAAGAGCTCCTCGCCCCCCGTCTCCTCCTTGGCCTCGCAGCCGTCGTCCATGTCGCATTTGAGGTACCCTGGTGACAGTGACAAGACGGGGAGGGAGGGTTAGGGACAAAGAGGCAGCAGCGGTGCCCTGGCGCTGGTTGCGCTGCGCTGTTACCCACTGGTCATGGCCGCAGAGAGGCCTCAGCGGCACCCAGCGCCTCGTGAGGGGCTCTCCTTTATCCCTTTGTCTGGTGGAGGATCAAAGTGAGAAGCAATCGGCTCAGGTGCAGATCCAAAGGGCTGCTTATGGAGGTGAGACCACCGGCTTCACACCCCCGGTGAACAGCGTGAGTAGCAAAGCCAAGAGTCAACACCTCGCTCCTCTCGGATCCAAACCCACACCGAAAACTCCCACCCTGAAGCCATAAAGATCACCAAGCAGCCACCGCAGCCTCAGCCCACCCCAAAGCCAACCCCTCCGTCCCCCTCAGCTGTCTCACAGCCGTTTGAAACTGAAGGAGGAGGGGAGGAAAAAAAGAAAGGGAATAAAAAGTTTCCAAGGAGACACCTGATAGGGATGGACAGACCCGGAGCTCCCCATGGGGCAGAGGAGCAGTCACTGGAGATGGCAGCGCTGAGAAAGCGAGACAAGATTCTTAATTACAGCAGACAACTCCTTAGCCTTTTGCAAGGCTTCTAATGACAGTTTAACCTAGCTTCACTTGACAGCAAAGCTGCTTCACTGCAACGCTGTCTTACGAGGCAGCTGGAGGACTCTTGTGGCGTGCTCATGCATTGTGTTTAATTAAGAGAATTAGGAACATTATAGAATGTCAATTTTTACATTACCGGGATTATTCAGCAGCTTCTCCCAGCTTCTGACAAAGTCTTTTTATGCCTAATTTGAAGCAGGAGGGATCTATTTCACGAGAAGCGCAATGAAAAGGGTGAGCTTCGAGGCAGAGGCTTGAATGGGAACTAAAATATTGATGGCTTTTAAAGGCTCGGATAAGCAAACGTGGAGGTGGCAGCAGCTGAAAGCAGAGCGCAGAGCCTCGGAGGGATCCCGAGACCACAGCTCTCGCCACCACAAAAACAAGCCCGGAGCAGGGAGGCCACAAACAGGAACTCAGCAACACAGGACAGGGGCTGCAGCACT
>JAVHNF010030538.1:0-10844 GCA_034783455.1 Micropsitta finschii | reverse complement strand
CTTCCTTTTCATCCAGTGCAATCTTCTCTCTGATATTGTAATTTGGATGACTTTATCATCACTAACAAGGTTTTTAAGAACAGAAGAAATTGTAAAAAATATTCTGCCAGTTATCCTGTTTTAAATGCAGCGATGATCAGTAAGGTGTCACTGATGCTTTTCCACCATTTTTTGTTTTGAGAGAAGATCATCTAGGTGCAGAAAGGTAATTCATTTCCAAGTTCTATCAGTCCTCAGTTTCTTGCTGAAATTTCCATAGTGACAATACACTGTGATGCTGGATTTTATGACATGAATCTCTTCCACTAATACCTATACTGAAAGCACAAACTTATTTCACATAGGCAATCAATCAGTCTTTAGAGAGCAAAACCATATGGTTACTGCTTTGCTGCTCTGGTCTGTAAGCAGTGATTTAAGGAAAAAGTTTTGGAATATCATTACCAGCTCTCTGGGCCAGTCAGACTTTCATTCAAAACAAACAGAAAATATTTCCTATGAAAAAGCATTGATCAAGAATTCAGAAGATTTCTCATGTCTTCCAGTTAGCCACACAGTAATTTTCATTATCTTGTTTATTGCAAGGGGTAGTCATTCACACATTTCTATGAGCAACAGCATTACAGGATATGAATAAACCAGCCCTGACCTTTACCAGAGAATACTGACAACAGAAGGTTGCTTTCTAGACATGAAACACATTGAGACTGGTATCAAGACATATCCCTAGTATTCTTTGAAAAAGAATATGGGATGCTCAACCATCTGCCAAAGCATCAGCTGGTATAAGGTAATCTAATACAACTGATCTAAGAAAAAAGCAAAACTAAAAAAATCCAATTTTCAGCAACAGAAGCTCTAACAATGTTTTAGATCAGTGAACTTTTGTCTTGCTATAAATCTTGTGTTTCTATAATTAGGAAGTACTGAGCAATACACAAGTCCATGCAACCAGATGTGATGCAGCTGAAATCCTGAGGAAGCTGTATTTCATGGGATACAGTACTCAGACTTTTCTGATGACTGGAAAAAGGCACATAACCTAGCTTTTAGAAAAGCAAATGGAGGTTCTGGGATACCTCAGTCTGTGGGAAAACCACAGAGCAAGTCCTTGAAACAATGTCTAGTCAACAAGGAAAGAAACAAGAAAAGTGACAGGGAAAAGCCGAAGTCAGCTGGTGGCAAGCTGCTAGTGCCATCTCTCAGGGATTGATACTTCACCACTCTTTTTTTGTTTATGCCTTATATTCTGCAAATATAGGAAAATATGAGGTAATTTTTAATTTAACTTAGGATACTTTAGTTGCATTACCTTGTCTGATCAATAAACCTTTAGAAACCTGGATGTCTGAACATTGAGTCTGTTCTGGTGAGTACCTCATTACATAATCCTTATCTGAATATTATGCAGTAACTATAATTCTGATGAAGCAGCAAAGTGCACAAACACCATTTTTTATTAATACTTCACATCCCTGTGAAGTCCTAAGACCTCAGCCAAACTGTTCAACCTGCACAATTAGAACAAGGGTATATGCTAGATCAGGAAAGAGACAAAGAAGGGAGATGAGAATGTCCCCAGCTTTCTGGCAGGTGCTCCACAAACAGAATAGAATAGTAATGGAAGCAAGGGCCATAACCCTTTCTGTGAGAGCATCCATTAGTCACAAGGGGCTACCTTCTCTTCTGTGCTGAGGTGATCCAGACATAACAGCTGAGACAACATCCATTAATTCCTCCCATAACAATAGGACATTTTGCTTTGCACCCCGAGGGTCACAATTCTCAGTTATTGCTGAATTGAGACTTCTGCTGCAAGTGTTTGGAAATATTGCTTGCATATAATGGATTCTGATACATTAGTGAGGCTCCTCTGGGAATCCCAGCAATATAGCATGCACTCTAGCAATTCCCAACACCTTAGCAAAGCTACACATGCTATAGTTCACAGTGTTTTATTCTTATCTCACCACTGTGTAGCCTAAAATTTGTGCACTGGTACCAGGAAACCTGGCAGCTCCAGCTATAGATAACTACGCTGCGAGGACAACTTTACACTGTGGTATGGTGGTTCCCTCCACAGTCTTGAGGAAGGCTGTAAAAGAGAGCTATACTCTTGTCATGATTCAGTTCTTTCCCTGATCACTTCTGCCCTTAGCTACAATGCAGAAGCACAACACTGACACTTCTTTTGCCTAAATACTGTTGAACATAGTGGTAAATCCCATCATTACCTCCTGAATTCAAAGGGACTGAAGAGGAAATCCTCTCCTCCATGTTCAAGGCAGCATATCAGAGCTACACAAGGCATGGAAGAGAAAGAAGAGAGGATATTCCCATAGATTTGATTTCTATTCTATCTCCAAGATATCAGCCAAATGCTGTACCAGTTACAGGGCAGTGCAGCAGGAAAGAAAGCAAGCAAAACCTGAAACTTAGTTGACAGACACTGACACTAAAATTATCATATCTTATTACTACTGGAGTTCTGATTTAATTTTTGTTTTACTTTGGGAAGCTGGTCTTGCACACTGGAAAGTGAACATAGCGTGAACATTTGCTTTCTTGTCCTTCCACTATATGAAGGTCACCTACATCTCTTCCTTTTTGGAAAATATTTTAAAGCAAGAGTGCTATAGCACAGGAAGCCTCTTCCCAAGAGGCACAGTTCTCCTTTCTCAAAATATGTGCAGGCTATTTTTTCCAAGGTTAGTGAATGGAAAGTAACCTACAACATCTGCTAATGGCTGGAAACCTACTGCGCCTCTGAATTAGATTCCTATGACAGATGAGATGTGTCTGCCAGGAAAGAGGCTTTTAAAATGGGTATCCATTATTTTTTAATTTACAGAGGTAACACACACAGCTCTTCAGATATATTTTAGGAATTTCTTTCAGGAAAAGAAGAGAAAGAGGTGAGACAGGCACAGAGAGGGTGAAAAGCACTGGGAAAAGAGTCTCCATAACTATTTCACTACCTTTATTCCCTGTCATACTGCAGTGGGATCTAGCCCTTGCAACAAATCATGTCCTAAAAAGCTGTTCAATCCCTGGGTCTTGGAAACCTCTGCTTCCTTTGTTGGGCTCAGAATATTCCATTTCTCCATTCAGTGTTCAAGGCTACTTCCAATTTTCAAGCATATTCAGTCAATAAAGTAGAAGAAATTAAAACAATTGAATCCAATAGTTGGCAGGGCTCTTAGGACCTCTCAGCCTGTTGTAGTTCTCAGCACATGCAGAAGAGGATTGTTTTGCTTTAGAAATTTATGTATGTGCTGCCTGAATTACGTATTATGGGATTTTCACAATAAATCCCCTTGAACTCTAAACAAAAAGCAGCCCTCTGACATGCACATACAGAGAGTGCATTTTTGAAGGTTGCTGTAGAATTTGCTGACTGGGATTTGAAACCCAGACATAAAGAAGCAAACAACAACCCAACCAAACAACCAGAAAACCAACCTCTCTCCCTGGCCCCCTCAAACACACACTAAACAAGTAACTTCCTACAGACTGGTATGCAGAACCCTGTCAGCTTCAGTCATAAATAAAAACCATGAGACAGACACAGCCTTAACAAAAAATAGCCCACATTCCAAAAAAGATCATCATAAAAGATCACAAGACGCCCTACACATGGATATTATGGGTACAAGGAAGAACACTTTTAGAAAATCATAGGAAAAATAATGACATGAGCAATCTTTAATTCTAACCAAACACTTCAGAGTCATGCACTACTTCATGTCTTCCTGTTTTTCCAGCCTTAGCCCCAGTGTCCCAGGCTCAATTCTCTTTTAAAGAGACTCACTCATGCAAAGGTGTCACAATCTGATGTTCTACAAATATAAAGATATGAATCCCATGCTCATTTTCATTGCCAGCTCCCAAGTTTGTACCAACAGAAGTGCATCTGTAATTTTTACCAGTTCAATTAATTTGGATTCCTATAACAAGCAGAAGATACAGCACATAAATTAAATATTTGAAACTAAGTGTTCTGAAGTTTGATTTTTCAGCTGAACTAATCATTTTCATGCACAGCTGTTTGGCCTCTGAACATCTTAATTAAAACTTTTCAGGAGGATAATAAAATTTGCTATTCAGTTGAACATTGGACAATTTTACAGCTGATACCAAATGTTATACGATAAAATTAGAGCTGAGTTTCAAAGCATCATTGGCAGTAATGACAGTTAAAGACAGAGTTGATTTAAAAATCTCAGGTAATAGGCTTCTGCACTCATTACTGAAGTGAAAATATTACTATAAATTACTGTGGGACTTCTTTCTAATATCAGTATAAAAGCTAGTTCAAGTGCAGTCTGCCCAAAATTTAGTAAGACCTGGGCACTAAACTCTGCATGAACAATTCTACACACCTGCTATGGAAAACAGTTTTTGGGTTTTCATAAATGGCAATCAGAAATTTACCAAGCCCCATTACCTTCAGCACAAACCATCAACATGAGGGTAGCTTAACATAGAAAATGCAAGCTGTTAGCAATACCCAGATTTGTCGCATGATGTAAGGATGACATTCTCCATTAATGTGCCTACCTTTCAATACACTCTCAAAAAATTAAGAAAGCCCCTAGTTATTATGCAATTTGCATAACACCTATACCAAAACATTTAAAAAATGGAACATCATATAGCATAAGAAATGAACAGATGAAATTAAAAATTTGCTTTAACAATGTTCTTGGAGAAAACCCTTACTCCAGGCTATGGAGTTTTTTTTGTTAAGTGCTGTACCATGCTGCTGCTGGGGAGAGAGGACAGCACTTCCCAGGGCAGCTCTCATGACCTTCATGCAGCCCATCTTAGAGCAGGAGGTCAAGGACCTACTGTAAGGCAAACCTTGGGAGGAAAACATCTTGTTGGCCTTAACAGAAGTCTAATTTTGTTTCCCGTAGGCAGCCTTTCCCTATCAAGCAAAGCTAAAGGAACATTACAGAGGTTTATAGATTCTTTCAAGTACCTCTCCACCAAGCCCATGCTGCAGAAGTCTCCTAACAACTGGGCTAGTGTCCCAGTTGCAATTTGAACAGTATGGAGTTCTTTTTGTTGGATTTTTTTAATTTTTTGTGGAGTTTCTGTTTCCTGATAATAACAACAGCAACAATAACCTTTTATGTGTTTAACAGACAGTATGTTTAGCTGTTTTGTAATCAAAAATTTGATTTCCAGTGGTAGGTATTTAGTCATCTAACATAAAAGAAAACTTCATTATGTTAAGAAGAAAGTCTGCTTTATTTTTGGTTGTTTGCTTTTTCTGTTAACATTTGCAGATGATTTAAAATCTAGATAAAATTGTTATTTAGTACCAGAGCAAAACAGTTCATGCAAAACCATGAGTTAATTATTTCTGTGAATAAATGAACAACCCAGTGCTTCATAGTCGTACAATTATCTTTCCTGCAGTTCAGTTCTTACTGGCAAGAATTAAGGAGAAACAAACTGCTGCTGCTTTAGAAAACAAGGTCACAAGGAAATTCATTAGATGGACAGAAATCCTCAAGGACTCAATTCTGCAATTAGATACATGATATCAGAGTTAATATGAAAAACACACCCTAAAAACCAAACAGCCCACAACAACACTTAAACTGAGAGGGAAAAAACCTTGCCACTTTTTTCTTAAACAAATATTAGCTACCTGAAAGATACAATTCATTTTTCCGTAATTGTTTTCTTTTGACATTAGTTGCAACTCTTTTTTGACTGAAGCCCAGCATGTACATGTCCCCTATAGAACAACAGGTTGTTTGCAGGTATTTTCTTCTTAGAAAAAAAAAAATTATCATCTGGGAAGCTAACATAAAAAGGCAAGAACTTTGTACTCCATTTCTTGGAGAATTAGAAGATCACAAACCTATCAGTTTCTGGCTAAGAGAATAAAGTATTATTTTTCATTTAAAAGGGAATTATTCTGGACTTTGATAAACCAACTTCATAAGGAGGTTTAATTTAAAATGAAGTAAAAATAAGCTTTCAAATGGCATTTTGTCGAAAAATTGACACTGAATTTGAAAAGATTAAATTCAGTACTATAGGTCCATATGCTAATTATGAAATTCAGATTAACTATAAAATCCTAAAGCATAATTAGGCTTCTCCATTTCATAGTCATTTCCTCTAAGTTGCCTGATTCAGTTCAGGTTTTATAAATTAGCTCATGTTGATAATTCTAGTAAATGAAGAGCTTTGCTCACTGCACTAGAAGGAACTAAGGGATAAGCCAATACTCGTGTGTGGGAATATTAGAAATTAGTCTTGAGAGGAGCAACGAAAAAAGGCTGTAGTATCTTACAGGAGATTTTGATCCTTTAGTTTTTCATGCATCAAGCAAGAAAGATACCCTACTGATAGGACCCTATCAGACAAAACAAAACTATATAAGCAGGGCTCCACTTGAGATTTGAACTAGGGAAAATGAGTACTACTTAAGGACTAAATGGCACAGGTGACTAGAAGTTAATCTCTTCAGAAAGGCCAATTTTCATACTAAAATAATGTTGTAGAGGTATTAAATATAAAATAAATGCAACTAAATGCATACATAAAATTAAAATATGATGAATTAAAGTAAAACAAATTTCTGTACTAAAACTGACAAGTATTAAATGATTGCTCACAGACTTTGAAGATTTGCTTTATGCAAGATAATACAAAGACTTTCTGGGAGTCTTATTAATTTAAGACAAAAAAAATAAAAATCAACTTCTTTAACAGGTAAAAAAGATTTTCTCTTTCAGAAAACAAGTAGGAGAAAGTGGGCAACATATTGGGTCACTACAGTACAGTAGATGAATATATAGTACTTTCAGCACTCAAGAGAATAACAAAGGCAGAAAACCTTGAACACAGAATATTTCTAACTAATTTAAATTCCAGAGCAGAGAGTTTAAACTGCGTATCAACCAATAGGTAAGCTTTTGTCTCTTAAGAATATGACCCTCTCCCCCACTATGCTCTGTACATTTATAGATCACACGCAATCTCAGTTTCTTCCCAAGATAAGGATTTACTTAACCACAAGATATTAAACTTCCCCCCTTTACTCCACCCATCATAGACATTACAGATTTTAATTACCTCTTTCAGAATTATCTTTTGAGTTTCAGCATAGTTTTGTTCTAACGATAAAAGAATATAATCAACAGCAATTTCCCTCTGTGACAGTACATTACAGAAGCTGTTACCGAAAGCAATCAGGTAGACCTTGTGTAGTTCTGCCACTTCTTGAACTAGAAAAAGTTTGGGGTTTTTCTGTTTTTCCTTGGTCTTTGTCACTGGACATATTTACAAAGTTGTCCAATTCTTTTCATCAAAGTTGTTGATAAAATACTGGGTTTTCAAACAGTTTGTTTCCATAAAGGAATTTACAGAACTCTGGGTGTGCTTTGGAACTTCTGACACTGGAAATTATTGCAGTGCTAGTTTTCTTCTATCTTCCACATTAGTACATTCATCTTTCCAGTCAGGAATACCCATTGTATGTTGGCTTTGCCCTTCAGGCCCAAATTCCTAATGGAAGAGTCAGTCTAACTGGGTAAGCCAACTTGCAAGAGGAAAGAATTTTTATTTCACAACTTATTTGCACAATTTGCATACTAAAATGGGTCACTTCACAAATGAGATTTGGAACATCAAATGGTCTATTTTTAGTTTTATATAGGAAACAAGTTTACTAGGAAAATCTTATCTTCTTTTTTTACAAAGTAATATTAAGATACTCCTAATTTTATTAAAAAATTCCTCAACTCCTAATTTTATTAAAAAATTCCTCAAAGTATCACCACAACTTGGAGACCCAACAGGGATGCAATCCACTGAAACTACTGGCCTTATTTCCAAACTTCCCACAGTAACCCAAAGATCTGAGCAGTGATTTGGACTCTGAGCAAGCACAGGAAGAACCAAAACAAACATTCATATGGTATTTTAAAAAGGAACTCTCTAAAACACAAAAAAGGATTTAAACAAGAAACAAATTAGAAGAAGTACTGAATATACATACTATTCCACTGTACTGAATAAGTAAGCATATTAAAGACTGTATCTGTTCTGTTTCTGACAGAATGGCATTGAAGTAGGTCACCATACCTAACAGTGAACACTCTTTACTATCTTGTGAAAACACTGCTGGTTATTGTATGATCAGAATTGTCCTTCTAATTTTATTTAGTAACTGGAATACTGTGGCGTTTTCAGTCTATAAATATTTTTTAAAATAAAATATCACAGGAGCAAGATGAAGATAAATATATTAGTAGCAGAACTTCACTGCAAAATACACCATTACATTTGATAGTTAGGCTATCTTTTGACCTCCAGTTATTAAATATGCATAAAATCCTTTGCCTCTAATCACATGCCAGGGTAGAAAAAAATCCAAATCATTAGGGGCATGCTACGAGCTCATTATTTCTCCAAATAAAAATAGTGTAAAAATATATAGTTATCTTCAGTCTACACTTAAGTCGTTTTATGGACTGCAAACCTGACTTGAACTGAGACAGTTTGTGCTGTTAAGAATAAATAACAGATTCCTGTATATTCTAAGAATTTGCTACTGATCATGGAAATGCTGATTAAATTTGGCTTAGCATCTCTTAACTTGGCATAATGAATACAGTCAAATGCAGAGAGATAATTTCATTAGCCGCAGTTCAGCTTCATATAGTATCATGCCCAGGCAAGCAGCTCGCCCACTTCCTCCAAGGCCATAGATTTGCTAGGGAGCACTTGTGAGGGGAAACAGTTTCCCAGACTAAGCCTACAGATCATGTTCAAACTGTCTGTCCTCCCTCAGGAGTCACTCATGGCTAATTAGTATCTTGTCTGCTCTTCCCTCAAATAATTGATTTCCTTAAAAAGGCTATGTTCTAGCACAGGGTGACAAACCCTGCCCTTCAGCAATACTCTTCAGGACATGCAGTCCACCCAGACTTATTCTTAATATCAGTATTTATTGTTCTTTAAGAACAAATATTGGAGAAACAACAGGAATTTGGGATCTGCACACAGAAAACATGCAGCTTAGTGTGCTGAAACATCCAGCCTCTTTCTGGCACTGCTGCTATAAATTCTATATTCATCAGTTAGCAGACGACAGCATAAAGTCCACAGAGACATCTTTTAAATAGTTCAGTATAGAAGAGAAGTGAATTATTACCAGTATTCCTTTACAAGTGTAAAAAGTACAACTTTAAATTGAACTGCTGACAGGATCCTTTTCTCTAATGTCATGGCAGGATTACCGAAGGCTACTTTAAATGCTTGTACTGAAAAAAAGACTTTGAAATATATACAGGGGAAACCCTTTCTGTCTTAGCTAATGTCATATGTTAATTCTGGTATGTAATTAAGCCCCACATAGCCACTTGCTCACTCCCCACAGCAGGATGGGGGAAGAGAATAAAAAGGGTATAACTAAGAAAACTCATGGGTTGTGATAGACAGTTTAATAAGTAAAGCAAAGGCCATGCACACAAGGAAAGCAAAAGCAAGGAATTAATTCACTACTTCCTAACAGCCATCTCCAGGAAAGCTGGGCTCCCTCATGCATAGCAGTGACAAAACAAAATGCAAAAACAAATGCTATCCATTCTGAACATCCCCCTGTTCCTTCTTCTCCCCTCAGGTTTTTTTTGTTTCTCAGCATGATGTCATATAGTCCTTGGTTCAGTTGTTGTCAGCTGTTTAGGATTCTCCTCAAAAATCATTGTGCACTCCAGCCTCCTCATGGATGGGGAGGCAAAGAGCAGAAAAGGCCTTGACACTATAAACTCTGCTCAGCAGTAACAAAACATCCCTGTGTTAATATCACTGTTTCAGCACAAATCCAAAACATATCCCTGTACAAGTTGCTTTGAAGAAAATTAACTGTATCCCAGCCAAAACCAGCACAGGCAATATTACAATGACATCTACTATTAAAAAAAATGAGTGTAAGTGGAGTGACTAGGGAATTATACATTACTGAAGAAGGCTGAGACAGGATTCATCCAGGCTGGCAATAGACAAAATTCATGCAAGCTTTGTGAAAACACAATTCCAGTGCAAGAAAAAAATTAACTAAAGCTCTCATCAAGATAATAGTCTAAAAAGTGCCATACCTGCAGGCCTATGAAGGTAATGCTTGTACTTAGAGAGGTTATGCTCACTGAACTTTACAACCTTCACTTACTGCTATTTCAATACTTCTGGAGATAGAGGCAAAACTTCAGTAACTGCAAGTCTTCACAAAGCTATGCAGTGCTAACTATAATGAACAGAACCTCCCTCTGGTGCCTGAGAGGTTTAAAAGAAAAATGATGCTTTCTGAACCTAAAGCAATCGCAAGCCTAACATTAACCCAATATTGCCTATGGATCAGTATAATAGAGGATAGGATAGATTTGTCTCAGACTGTATCAAGCATTTCTAGCCTAAACTTCTACAGAAGCAGATGTTGAGTAGAAATGTTGTCCATTATCAGACAGACACCTTCTATATAATTCTTACTTTCTTCTTTCTCTGTTTTGTATCCTGTCTGCTGAACTGGGTACATCCAAAAGTAAAATGGCATTCCTTAAAAGCAGAACAGAAAGCTTTTTACTCATCAATTGTGCTGTGCTGTAGTTTAATTCAGGCATTTGAGGCAATGCACAACTGGATAAACAGTATGGAAAAGAGAATGAAGCTAACGGGCACAGGAGCTATTGTGACATAGTTGTCAGCAAGGGTATCTGTGAAATTATAGCCTCACTCTGGCTTCATTTAGCAGTTAACTTTTTTTGAGTGAAGCAAAGAAGATACATCTGTATGCACCACTGCCATGCTAGGAAAGCAAA
>JAVHNF010030524.1:0-13430 GCA_034783455.1 Micropsitta finschii | reverse complement strand
GATCTTTTCCCTTTGGTCAATTGGGGTCAGCTGTTCCAGCTGTGTCCCCTCACAGCTTCTAGTGCACTCCCAGCCTACTGGGGGTAGGTTAAGGAGCAGAAAAGGCCTTGATGCTGTGTAAGCACTGCTCCATCACAGCTAAAACATCAGTGTGGTATCAACAGTATTTTCATCAAAAATGCAAAACATAATATCATACAAGCTATTATGAAGAAAATTAAAACTAGCCCAGCCAAAACCAGTACAATCAGCTATGCCACTAAGCCTGAATGCCTGATAACTAGTGCAAGCTCCTAGGTAAAACGGGAGGCAGAAACATCAATTCTTTGGAGTGGTAAAGCAATTTAAACACTGTCTACAGCATGCTGGATTCAATATAATACCTTCCAGATTGAGCTTCTTGGCGAAACATAGAGGTAGACACAATTTGTAGAGAACAATAGATCTTACAAAAGAAATCTATGTGAAAACTGTGGGTTTGAAGAGAAAAAAGTCTGCAGTTTGGGCATCTTAAATGGAGAATCAGGTGCCTGAAGGTTTAACTAGGGGTCTGAAGAATTAAATCACACTACAATCACATTATAATGTTTCATAAGTTCTGGTTTAGGGGCTAAACGTTGCAAAACATTTAGGTACCTAAGTTTTTTTATGAGTATGAGCAGTACATGATAGACTGAATTGGTATTCAAAGAGAAAGATGGGCTCTATAGTTTCACACTAAAGAATGAAAAGATTATGAAAATTAATCTGATAATATTTGGGGAACATTTGGTTTAGGCTAAAATTCAGTAATGCACACTGATCTCTCAGGGCTGCAGTCTTATTTATGGATTAAGAAGAATGAACTGGGCTGGCAATACATTTTCAGGAAAAAACTAAAAAGAATTCAGGAGCTATTTATGAGAGAGCAGGGATTTTAAATTTATGTGTACTGCTAGAAGTGAGTTATGAAACCATCACTGTGTAATTAGTATTTACCAGTAGCAAAGGTGTTCAGAGCAATTAGTTAACAAGGAAATAGAAGTGTACAGGATGAACAAATTAGTGGCCTAGAATTTCTGAGAAATACATCCTATCACAATGGGAAATTTAAAAGCTGAAGTGATTTCCTTCTTGGTTTTAACTCATGTCTGTTTTATTTGTAAATGCTCCATTCCTAAGCATCATTTTGCATCTTTGGTAGAAGCAGTGCTAAGAAGAAAGAGTAAATACATGTCTCGAGGCTAATACACATAAAATAGTTACATAACTTTCTTCTAAGAATTCACTATTTGAGTTACTCAAATCTTGAATGGTAAATACCATTTCTAGCAGAATGATATTTCTGTAGTGTGGTAGGAGATGCACCAGATGAGAAGAAAGAAAATAAATATTATCTTTTAATTCAGAAGCTTGAATTACATAATGCTTAAGATTCTACTCCTCTAACAGAGATTTGGTTTTGTCAAGCTTACATTGGCTGTAGTTAGTAGCTAGTTTAGACAGAGTATAATTTTACGCTTTATTTTCTCATTTTCAGATTTTGCATAGGATACTTTTCCTTGTCTGTCTACTTGCAAGACCATCAAATGCTCTTCTATTTTATTTATAGGATAATAATATAAAAAACAACCAAGCAAAAAAACCCAAAACAACCCCAACCTGACATTAGAGCTTGTAAGTTGTAAAAGCCAAGCACAATATTCTGTTATCCTTACTCTGTATCTAATTTTGTGAGTATTTCCCCTGGTTTCAAAAGTGAGTGAGAGAAATTAGATCTCATGTGGTTATGAAAATGTGAATCCTGCGTACAAGCATGCTATGAATACTATAAATGCCAAAGGTGGACACAATAAATTGTCTTCCAAAGTCTCATAAGACTATGGCAAAATTTCACAGGTTTCAGTGAAAACTGGATTAAGTCCCAAACTAAGGAGGAAAAAAGATACATATAATTTTTCCTCTTTCTCTTTTATCAGAGTGTAATCCGTTAGATTCAGAGTGATTTCCATTTCATAAAGCTTTATTGCTTTCAGATCTGTTTGACTGAGGATTGTAAAGTGCAACATTGTGTGTGAACCAATTAAAAAAATTAAAAGAAATCTTCATAATTCTATATTGTTCTTTTGAGGTCAATTACCAGCAAACAGTTTAACGAAGACCTCAGAAGTTTTGAATGGGTGGTCTTTGAAAAGCAGTGGAAATTTAAATAGTGTTGCAAAGCTTCATGCAGTTTCACAGGATCACCTCAATTTAGACAAATGCTAGGAAAAAAAATGTTTGGTCCAATGCTACAAGGCAGAAAAAATGTCCTTTAACTAATTTTTCAAAGCTACCAAGGAAAAAGGCCCTGAAATCTTTTCTTATTCACAAGACCAAATTAAAATATATGCCCCCAAAAAAGAGAAAATTTTGAACTATGTCTCTGAAAAGTTTCCCTCTAGAGTATACAGACGGAACAGTGTAAAGTTTTTCTGTTTGGTTTTTTTTTTTGTTTGTTTGTTTGTTTTTGTTTGTTTTGTTTTGTTTAGTTGGTTTTGTTTCTTTTGTTTTTTTAAATATATGCTGGGAACTTTGAGATGATGAAACAAATTTTGTCTTTATCATAAAGTAAGATACTATCTTACACAGAATAAATATAGAGGACTTAAACACAGTGTTTGCTTTTGTTTTATTTTTTTTCCCAAATTACACATTCATTCCATTCATTCTTAATGGCAATACACAATACTATGATTTATGTATGCTATTCAATGAAAAAAACAAAATACTGAAGAAAAATTCTGTTTTACTGAGAGGTAGTTAAGAAAAATTGAATTTTTTCAGTTGTTTCAGTTGTTTATGTTACTCCTCGTTACTCTTGTATTATTCATGAAGGGTTCAAACAAGATTTAAATGGAAAATATATGTTTACTAAAATCTATTGAATCCCTTTTGTGATCTGTTATTTCTTCACTCTTCTGTTGTTACACGGTTTGTATGTTTAGACTCCTAAGTGATTTTTTAAACAGTATTTCCATTACATATATGACATTATCTTTGACAGACAGAAAATTGTTTCTGAGCATATTGTCAGCATGTTCCTGCATGTATATAAAATACTAAACAACTTTGAACAACATGCTATTTATATTCTGCTTGATTCCTTACATATATGCTTTCATTTTATAGCTGGAATATCTGCAAGTAACAGACTATTGCTTACTCTGCTATCTACATAGTTAAGGATTGCTATTATTCCTCAGTACCTGCTCTGTGAATTTACGAAAGAATACATGCTACATAAATGTTCAGAGGAGACCAGTATCATCCCTTAGGTCTCATTCTGATTGCCAATAAATATGATTTTTTTCTCCCAAATAAATGTGTGGAGATAATTTTAGAATTATATTGTGAATGTTCTGATATCAGTAGTCCCTAAAAGTTGTACCCATAATTTGTATAACATGTTTACCTGTACACAACATAGCTTGTGCTGCAGAGGATGCATATGATAATGGAGGTTCTGTGCATTCCTTTACTAGTACCAAGGCTGCACTTGCCAGCTGGAGTGAGTTATGGACTCCCAGATGCCTCACTGTCCCTGGCATCCCAGCATTAGGACTGTACTGTGGTACTTTCTGGCCTGCCCACACAGATTTCTTCCCTGTGAAAGCAAGGTGGATGAACATGGTATCTCAAAGTCTGAAATATATGCATGGGGATTTTGTATGACAAAATTTCTGTGGGTGGCTTGTGTTCATCCAAGAGGTTCCTGAAATGCATTGATGATAACTTCCTTCTGCAAGTGATAATGCAGCCAATGAGGAGAGGTGATATGCTGGACCTTGATCTCACTAGCAAGAAGGGGTTAGTGGGGAATATGAAGCTCAAGGGCAGCCTTGACTCCAATGACCATGAAATGGTGGAGTTTGAGATCCTTAAGGTGGAGAGGAGGGCCCACCACAAGCTTGCTATGCTGGACTTCAGAAGAGTGGGCTTAAGCCTCTTCAGGGTTCTGCTTGGTAGAATGCCAAGGAATAAAATCCTGAAGGGAAGAGGAGCCTGAGAAAGCTAGTTAATATTCAAGGATCAACTCCAAGCTCAGGAGTGATGCATCCTAGCAAAGAGGAAGTCAGGCAAAAACACCAGGAGGCCTACATGGATGAATAAAGAGCTCCTGGAAAAATTCAAACACAATAAGGAAGCCTACAGAAGGTAGAAGCAAGGACAGTAATGGCTTTAAACTGGAAGAGGGTTTAGATTAAATATTAAGAAGAAGTTCTTTACTGTAAGGGTGGTGAGGCACTGGAACAAGTTGCCCAGAGAAGCTGTGAATGCCCCATCCCTGGGATTGCTCAAGGCCAGGGTGGATGAAGCCTTGAGCAGCCTGGTATAGTGGAAGGTGTCTAACTAAAATACTTATTGACATGATAATCAATACTAGTGCTACAAGAGGATTTATAGACAGTCACAAGTGAGAGAGGAATCATTTCAGTAAAACAGGTTTTTTTGTTTGCAGATCTTGACGTCAGGACAGAGACTTGGAGCAGTGACTTTAAGCAGATCAAGGAAGTCTTTATCAAAGAGATAACAGACCCTGAAATTCTGCTCCCATTTAAACTTCATGCTGTTTGTGAGAAAAAATTTTCTGGGATATAAAAATCTATCACTTTGTAATCTGGTAAAACCGTAAGAGACTATACTCAGGTTGATGAAAGAGAAAGGAGAAAGGAAAGTAGCACTGGAGAGCTATTGAGAGGTTAGAATGATTTCAGGTAATATAAAAGAGTAATAATGAAAAAATGTGTAACATTTTATCTTATATCCACTTTAAGTGTGCCCAATTTAGTTAAAAACATGTATTATACATTAAATAGACACTTTATGAATCCAACCAGAAAGAAGCACAGAAAATCTTAAGTTTTAAAATTTACACTAATATTTTCAGAAAGCAAGGGTCCTTATAGGATCATGGTACTGTAGCTAGAAATAAATTAGAACAACTGCCATAATAGTTCATACTGAAGTTAATATTTTTAAAGTGCGAGTTTATAAACTAAGGTTTCTTAGTATTCATTTTGTGCAGCTAGCAACTAACCCACATGAATAAGTAGTGGCATGATAATTTCAATAGAATCTTTTTTAGATCGTGCTAAATACTTTTACCTGTTCACACTGAAAGGTAAAAGAAATGAGAAGCCATAAATGAATGAACGATGAAAAAACTGCTTTATCTGAAACAGTCAGCACCTATATATGCTACACAAGTTGATAAACCTTATGCTAGCAGTTAAAAGTTGAATCTAGAATTAAGTGAAGCCCTTTACATGCTTTTTAGAAATAGCTCCCAGATCCTTTCCAATTCTGATGTATTCTCTAAACCATAAATTATCTCCAGATATGCACAGTGGGCATTTCTGTAATATCTGCAGTTCAGTGATTCTTGCTTAACTCTATCATGTCTGTGGGTGACAGAACAAGATTTATTCTGGAGAGTGAACGTGGTAAGATTTGAATGAAAAAGAGTTTGGGAATGAGCTCTGGGGCCCTGGTGCTTTGACAAGCCCTAAGGTGGTGAGTTGGAATGTTAAAGGAGAGGAAAGGTAAATGAAGCAAGCCTCGGGAGGATGGGCCAGGATGTAGTTCTGGTAGGAATCTCAGTGGGAGGCCAGAGGATGTGGGGGTTGTGAAAGGGACTGCAGCATTGTGATTGGACTATTTACCTGGAGAGTTTCACAGTGGCCAGTGAGATTGAACATTATATGTATGTGCAGGTTGGGAAAGTACAGAACAAGGGGCTAAAAAGCCCTTTGTGATAATAAACGAGGATTTGAGTCTGCATTAACTTGAGTCCTTGTCATGATATGCTATGGGCTACCAAATATGAAAAGTTGTTAACACCTCAGAGGAAGACATCAATAAGAATCAGAAAATGCCACCCAGCCTAATTATGAATTAATCATTTGTTCTAAGCAAGTGGAAAAAGATAATGTAAATTCCTCTTTGTCAACAAATGCTCAATACAAGACCACCAGTAGAAGGAAAATTAAAACCCTCAGCAACATATGTTTCTCAAGGAAACCCAGTGGTTTAAGGATATGTCTCCTAGTGATATTCTTTTCTTGTCATTGGTTAGCAGAAAGAGCTCCAGCCAGAAAGTATTTTGGAAAAGAGGAATATCCAGTCTTTAAGAGTAGGGTCGGTATGGGCTGTAAATCTGTTCTTTAAAAAATAATATGTTTTGATACACCATGGCAGAAAAACAGCTTAGAAAGAAATGTACACCATGGTTTGTTGTTTTGTTTTTTGGGTTTTGGTTTTTGGTTGTTTTGGGTTTTTTTTTTGTTTTGGTTTGGTTTGGTTTTTTTTTGTAGATAAAAGAGTTTTTCTTTCTAACATAATCTGTTTATTCACACGGGGGGTTTCAGTTTTGGGTTTTTTTGGTTGGTTGATTGGTTGCTTTCTTTCTTTTATTCAGGGATGGAAATAATTTCTCCTTTCCCAGGTCCAGTTGCAAGTATGGTCTTTTGTTACATTGCTCTGGAAGCCTATACTTCTCAGGAATACCAAAAGTTTCAATTTATGTTCTTGTTTAACCAAGAAAAAATATCAGAAAATATTAACATGAAAAAGAGTTCTTAGATTATATGTAGCTATGTAATGGAACTGATCAAATAGATGGAAGTATTTATTTAATTAATTGTTATTTATTAGATTATTATGTTTTCCATTCACTACGAACATTACTTTTCATAAAGCTATAAAAGCCTGAAATCCTGCTGGGTAAAATCCTGTAAATATAATACATTTCCTAAAAGAACAATGAATTAACATTGTTTTATGATAGTGTTATCAGTGTAACAGATTTCCAGTGTCCTTCTGACTCCTTAGGGCATCTAAAGAGCTCCAGGAAACAAAGGTGTCTTTCAGTACCTTCTGTTGTTCCTCCAAGAATTTAATATTTGATGTGATATACATGCTCTAATAGCACATGAAACACCATAGCCTAGTGTGATCACGACATATACCACATACATAGTGCAGATTCTTGTTTTTTTCCTATTTTGTTTTGCTATTTGGTATGCAAATCCACTCCGTGGTAACCTCATCCATGTGCTGCCTGTTCTGTTCATGCAAATCTTTGTAGATATCCTGGATCCTGATGCCATCTGCATCTGCTCACATTCCTTGCCTTTAACAAAGAATCAGGAGTTAGCTAGACAGATGGTGAAGCAAAACTATTATCAGAGATTATCAGGAAAATATGCTATTTTAAAGATTTTTAAAAATGTAATCACACATATTCAGGGTAGCATTAATACAGTAACATATTGTGCAATTACTGTTATAGTTACATTGCTTCAGTACACACAGCATTACAGCAAGGTAGGGAGGGGAGATGTTTTGCTTTTTAGAATGCTCTCAATGGCTCTGTTTTATAGCATTCTCCTTGTCGAGGGATTGCAGTGATATCCTCATTTTGTTTAGTAATAACTCCACCATCTACTTAGAATCTCTTTTTGAGAAAGAACAAAATGATGCTTAGTCGACAGTAGCTGAGCACTACTTGGTTTTCACTTCTGCTAAATAACACAATGTTTCCCCACTGGTTGCTGGAAGGAGAGGGATCATCCTTGAAAACAGTGGGTCTGTGGTTAAATGCACTGAATGACCTGTATATGTGAGCAGCTACAGCCTTGAAGAAGCCTTGCAAAGCAAACCTTATGCAGTAGGATTTTTCTTCCTTAATCTTTGATATCTAAAGGGTGTATTTCATAGTCTGAGTTATGTAGCCTTGGACCTCTGAATAGTTCTTGTAAAGAAATAGCTATTTGAGGTTAATGCATCTTAACTTTCTTAGGTAACTATATTAAAATGAGTCAACATGTAGAAAAACACTACATCGCATTCTGAAGACTTGTCTAAATTGGACACTTTGGTAAAGTTATGTTAATGTCCCACCTGAAATATCTTTCACCCAGTTGATGCCTTGGTGTATACACCAGGATAAAAGTGTGCAGCTCTTGAAATTATAACTCTGAATATGGAAGAAGTAAGCCACATTATTTTACAGTGTTTTCATTTTTAGGCAGAATGCAACTGCAAGGTTTGTTAGAAAACATTGTGTATCATGAATAAACAGCATTTTTCTAAACTGGTACGTGAAAGAAAAGAAACAACCCCACAAAGTCAATTCTCCTGAAGTTTTCAACCAATCAAAGGTGCATTTTCTTTACTGGACTTTTAGCTTTAAAAGGATCCTCATCCATATAACTACCAGATCTGTGTAATATGCTTGGATAGGATAAATTTAGTTCAAATAAGTACTAGAATTCCCTAAACTTTGTATAGAAGTGAGAAAACAAGTCATATCCTGGAACTAAAAAAAGAAGCCACAGAAAAAGTTATCAAATAGCAAGAAGCATTTTATTAAAGTTAGGATATTCAGATAAGATAACTGTGTGCAAGTTACCAAACCCTCATCTGATGAACATCAGTGTAATTTTATTGAAGTCAAGTACCTCACATTAATTTATCCTAATAACATCCTAAAGGAAATCTAACTTTAGTAATAAATAATATTTTGCTAGTTTATTAATTTTTCCTGATATCTGTTTCTTTATTGTGCTTCTACAGACAAGCTGACAGAAAAAAATCATTATCACGTCTTTTGCAGTTTCATTCCCTGCATGTATTACTAAACCCATTTCATCTAATGCTTCTTTAACCTTCTCACTTTTCAAAAGCCCTTCTTATTGTTCTTATGCTGTCAATGATGCTCCTCTTTGCTCTCCTTACTGTTTACCTTCAATTATTTTCTTCTTTGTTTCCCATCCCTTCCTTCTTTGGTTCTCTCTCCTTTGCAGAATAATTAGCTTTTGCACATTAGAAGTACATTTGAAATCATCTGACTTCAGAGAATCTCACAGTTCTTTCTTCCCAGTTAGTTAAAGCATGTTCAATAAATTCAGTGTTGGTGAACATAGGAAACAGTTAGTATCACTTCTTAAATAGAGGTCATTCCTCTTACAGGTCGTACTTCAAACATTGTCAATACTAGAGAAGTTACACTAATTGTACAATAGATACATGTAACTCAGTTAAACCTTTGCTTAAATAACTTTCTCATAACTTGGTAACTTTAATTTGGAAAAGGGTTCAACTAATGCAGGTACTGAGTTAGCATGAATTTGACTACATTTGTATCAGCTTAATTAAATTGATACAAATTTTGAATAGAGATGAAGGTAGAGAAAAAAAATCCACAGCATTTTTATGTTTTTATTATTCTGCAGTACTGATTATTTCTCTGCTTTAACTTTATGTGGTGTTAAAGTATCTCTTGAGAAAATTATCAAGTGTGTCAGGGACGATAGATAATGGTCCATAGTGAAACACACAAAGGTAGAAAAGTACTGTTTGTCTGTTTTGGCTCTTTCCCAGAGAGTCCTGCTTTGGTTGCTCCCTGGAAAGTCCAGCTTTGGTTCCTCTCCGGAAAGTCCCACTTTAGAACTCCCTGGAAAATTCTCCACCCTTGGAGACCTTTCTAGACATTGCTGGCCACTTCTTCCAATGTAGGCTGGCCCCCTGTGTTGGAATGAGGGTGCATTTTTGTTAGTATAAAAGCCCGAGCCTCATGCAATGCGGGGGAGGCAGAACGTTGCCTCCACGGGGACGCCCACTAAGGTTGAGCGTGCCACCTCGCACTGCTATAATATATCTTTGAGCTGGTTTCCTGATCAGCTTCACAGGGTCTTTGAGGTTGGTAAGATAATCATCAGAAGCAACATCAAAAGTATCCTTTACTATATCCTTTACTATCTCTATATTTTCCTGAATTAATAAACTAGTTGAGAGTTCTCTATTTGTCTCTCATTTTCTCTCACCTAGAATCCTTGAAATCTGGAACACCAAGGCCCCAGAAACCAGCAATAATTCCATTAATTCATATTCAGTCCTGTAATTTCTTATTCCAGACACAAAGAAATGGCAGTTCTGCCTCTTTTTAAGGACAATATTTCATGTTTATTGTCATACCTGTTTCCCCTACACCTGTGGGTAGTTATATATATATATATATATATATATATACTTAGAAACCAAATATTTTTAAAAATATGCTTCACATGGATAAATTTTCTACCAGCAAGGTAGGTTAGGTTGTTGTTTCCTATGGATTTGCAGCAATGATCCATGGAATAAAACTCATCTGTGTTAGGTGTTGTTCAAACACAGAACAAAACTGTCATCTCTCCAGATCTCAACAGAAGTTAATGAACAACACAGAGAAGTCGACAATATATGTAGTTTTTTAAGACTGGTATTTCTAATAAATGAGTTCAGTAGACCATGTGTAGTGTTCTTCAGAATTAATATGTCTTTGGCAGAATAGCATCAATGTACTTTAAATTAAACTCACTCTTTTTTTTAATTATCCTTAAAATGTGTTTAATTGCTGCTCCATTTTTTCTATCATCATTCAAGTGCTACCTCAAGAGCACTAACACAAAGCTCTTGAGTTAGTTACTCATCATCTAAAATCATATATCTTTAGAGTACAGAATCATTCTGTTTATCAAAAAGAAGCTTTTTAAAATTTTTCAGGCAGAAAAAAATAATCATGAAAGCACAGAGGTGAGAGATGGAAAAAGACCTATTAAACTATTCTTGCTCTCTGTCGCTGAAATGTTTTCCCCTACAGTCTTTAATTCTGTCTTGTCTAGCTTTAAATCTCATGAGGCTTCCTACTCAATTTTCATTGGGGAACTATTTCAGTGCCATTCTTCACCTCAGGACATTTTCTCTGATGTTCAGCCTATGTTTATATTACATAAAATGACAGATATAAAATACTTTTCAGTAAGCAACGTACATACGCTTTTTTCTTAATATTATCCAGACATTTCTGGAAGAGCTTGTTGAGTGTGGAAAAGATATATTTATGATCATGCTTGCTAACACTGATTAAATTAGTCTACATTTGTGTCTCTTCGTATAATGGTTTCCATAAAGATAGGGTTGATATTTTATATTTTGATATTTGTGCTTAGAATCAGGAACATAAGTTGACAGAAAGAAGGCGCAGGGTATGAGACTGAGGAAGCCAAGAATCTGCAGTGTGATACAGTGTCATTTTTTTGCAGAAATACTTTTGTGAAGGAGTAGGCCAGACAGAAGAGGCTGATATAGTAGGAGGCAAGTCCATATGCATAGCCTACTATAGCTATGCTTCATATGCATAAGGAAAAAGGACAAAAGGATAACGAAAACAAATGAACAAAACTGAGGGAAAAAGCGACATTTTAATGAAGAAGAATATCCTTTTTTATCCTCAGAAAATGGGAAAATTCAGAAGGTTTCAACAAATAATATTTTAATATTTTTCTTTATTTGGTTCATTTGCCCCCTAACTTCTTAACTGAAAGCTGAAGTTATTTGTCAAGCTTAAACAATTAGATCAGTTAACAAAAAATAAAGAATACCTTACTTAGATTACAGGTCATGATGAATTAGCTGTAGCTTTCAGGTCACAGGTGAGTGCCTGAAATACATCTGGATGGCATGTATGATCTGATGAATTATTAAAAAATTACATACAGGAAAATTGTATTAGTTGTAGCAAAAAAAGCTGTAATTCAGCTTTTCATTGTTTTTCATATGTAAACTTCCCAGATCTCTGATTGATAATCTTACTATACATTTCTAAAGTGATATACAATTTACCATAAATACATAAATTCTGGATAGATATAATATCTAACTACAAATCCTTATATGTTAGATGCTGATGTAGGTTAATATTCATGCTGTGTACTGTTATTTCAGCATCATAGATTACGGCTGTTAGAAGCAGGTATGCAGCATAGTGCAGAGGCAACCTGATCAGAATTTTCTACAGAAAATATTTAAAGGGGAAAATGCTAAGCTGTGTATTCTGCTTCATGCTCTATTTTTAGGCTTTATTTAGTTAGAACATGAAATGGACACCTGTTTCAAAGAAAGTCGTGTAATACTAGAGTAGAGGAATGGAACAGCTGTGTTGACTGTACCAGAAAAAGTAGGACATCCAAGAAAATTGCACATACAGTCATACTTCACACTTGATTTAAAGAAAACAAAACCCCGAACCCCTCATGTTTAGGAACTTTAAAGTTCAAATAACTTTAATTCTAAATAAAAATATCATAAAATGTAGTACTAACACTTATGTTTGGGAATGTTACAATTCTTTACATCTATAGAAAGTTGAGGAACTCATGCAAAAGATGCCAAGTTTCCTATAAGCTACATTATAAGATGTTTACTTTCAAGGCTATGAAAGAGTACAAATGTGAATTATGAGGTAATAAATCAGTAAGTTCTACAGCTCCATGTCTAGTTGCTCATGCTGATCTATGACCAGTAGCTGAAGCACAGCTAGTGTAAGGCAGAGTTGTTAGCAGTGGTCAGTCACTCAAATGTTCTAGGGTTGCTGTAACTGCAACAGTCTTCTGTCCAGGTGACTTCCTACAAACCTGACATAAGTTGTAGGCTAAAGAGTAATATAAGCACAAAGCTCATATAGCTGCTGATCTTTAAAATAATAGTGAAAGGAAGCCTGAACTCAGAGTAGTCTTGTGTACAGTCAACTTTAACGTACTGTGACTGGACTGTAATGTATTACTACCCTTTTTGTTGTTCTGAATTTCATCATTTGGCATGACAAATTGGCAGATATTCCACTGCTCAGCCTAATGTACCATTCAAATTTCCATTCAAATGAGGCTGAGTTGGAAGGGGTGAGGGGTTTTCCACGGAAAAAAAAATACCCAAGAGAAAATTGTTGTCCCTTAGTCCTATAGCTGGCCAGAAAGAATAGCTATAACTGCCTAATGGCAGATCACAAATTTCAGAGGTGCAGAGGAAACATAAGAAATTCTTACCTTACTGACTGATGATACAGAGATGGAAAAAAAAGACATGAGTTACTTTAAATTTCCAGCTATTTCTCTAAAGATGAACATGTGCTGTATAAAGCTCACAGGTACAAAGAATGTTCTACATCCACATCTTTTCCTACGTCTTTGTTGGTGTCAAGTATTCATATACAGATTCACCTAGGGAATTCCACATATGCAGCAGACATCTGGTTCGTCTGAAGCTGTAGTGTTCTGAAAGTTGTATTCACCAGGAATTTTACATCAGTCAATTATCTTGCAACTGCTATCTTAGTAAATGCTCTTAATAAAAGAGTTGGTACATATTTTCCACACTGAGTTGAGAGGTCATGACAGGCAACTCTAACATCCAATCATCTGCCAAGGACGGGACTAAAATCACCAACTTAGCCAATCAGATGAAGCAATACACACTAACCACAGTGTTTAGGTGATTGCTTCTCTGATTGCTTCTCTGATTGCTTCCCTGATTGCTTCCCTGATTGCTTCCCTGATTGCTTCCCTGATTGCTTCCCTGATTGCTTCCCTGAT
>JAVHNF010030521.1:0-12104 GCA_034783455.1 Micropsitta finschii | reverse complement strand
CTGGCATGACGTACTGTGGTATGGAATAACCTCTTTGGCTAGTTTGGGTCAGGTGTCCTGTTTCTGCTTCCTCCCGGTTTCCCTTCCTCCCTGGCAGAGCATGAGGTTCACAAACTCCTTGGTCAGCCCAAACATTCTGACCAGTAACTATAAACATCGGTGTTATCAGCCCTGTTCCCAGGCCGAAAGTCAAAAACATAGTGCTGCACCAGCCACTAAGAAGAAGAAAAAACGACTGCTACTGCTGAACCCAGGACAAATGTCCACAGAGAAGTTCAATCCTTAGGTTAAAATGAAGAACCAGATATAAAGTAGCTCAGATTCTGGAATGAAATATTGAAAGCCACTATTGATTGTATATTCATAAATTGCGCATCACCTTTTCTTTCTTTAAGTGAGAGGATTTAAGTTAATTGGAAGCGTACCTGACAAAAGGCAATGTCGAGTTTAGTCAAGGAATGAAATAAACTTTTCTGAGTACTGCTTACATTTTGCTTCTGTACTTTACAAACTAATGTTTCTGTCTTGTGAATAAGATGTGCAGTAATTTGGTAGAATTAAAACATTCTCTTTGCTATTCCTACACACCACACCAATGACAAAAGCTAAGGGTTTCATACGCTAAAAATTAACACTGGCAAAACCCCACACCTATATAAAAACATATGCGAGGTGGGGGGAATCATATCCGAGCCATCTCCAGAGGACTTTGAAAAGTGAAATGCATATGTCCTTATTTCCACTTGCCTCCCTTATATCTGACTCCATTAAGAATTTTCCCACAGTTTTCAGCACAAGGAGGATGATGCTTACCATACACAGAAAAGGGTAGAGTGGCTAGAAGGTGCTGGACAGGTTTTAAGATTTGGGAGGCACAATATTAACCACTTTAAACTACTTATCTCCCCACTATCATGACAGGAGTGAGAAGAGAAAAGGTTGGAAGCAGGGCCTGTTTCAGTTGTGACCAGCCTTCTACATCCAGGGCTTGAGGTCAAAGCATCTCACTTGCCTGCCAAGGCCTGGCTGTGCAGTCTCCACCACGCTGTTTTTACTTCACTGCTCTCTTAAGCTGAGGATTACACTGTATTAAGCCAAATGATTTGCAGTGCGCTATAGACAGCCCCTAAGGAGCTCAAGTCTCTTCATTTGCATTGAAAACGAGATCTGAGTCTAGAATGTTGCTCCCACCTTCAAATATCTACCATGGCAAGAGATGAAAAGATGAGAGAACAGACCACCACAGTCCATCATAATCACCCAGTCACTACAGGGATTTTTTATCTCCCAGTTGCCCAGGCTAAGCAGTAACTCAGAACTTTGATATTTCATTATATTGATAATGATTTTCCCCCTCATTTATCTTTTTATCTGCAAAGAGAGGAATAAAGGATTCAGCTATCAGCAAGCTGAAGCATTTGGCTTGGCTCCCAAAGGCTCATAGCACTTCAGTGTACTCTTTCTGTCTAAAAGGATTAACTAAGGTAGATTGCTCAGTAAAAATATGCTACTATCTAAGGGGTTACCCTTACAGAGATTCAAAATCTAATTTTCACTCACATAATTATTTGAAATAAACACCACAAAGATGAATTATCGGGTAATTTGTATTGGGGGTTTCACGTGAAATGAGAACAGGACATGCATCGTTCTGTGTGTGTGTTTACAAAGACATCTCCAGAGGAAATGATTTTCTACAAAGTTCTGAAGTGAGACATCAAAATCTACTGAAATTAATACGCAGCAGACTTGGTTCACAGTGGCATTTCTCCAGCATCACAAGCAAATGGTGAACGAGGCTTGGGATTCTATTTTTAATATCCTTTTCCTCCCGCTGGAAACTGCTGCCTATTCCATATAACTTGTGTATGAGACAAGTTGGTTTTGTTCTATTTCAGCATCTAGAAGAGAAAGACAACAGTTTCCAAATGTTCAGATGCTAAGATTAGATTTTCTGCAGGTCTTCTACTGAGTGACCAGGTTATTAGCTCTAATTCTTAATTTTTTACTTTTTACTGAGCATTACTCCAGTCATGCAATTGAAGCATCTCACTGGGGCCTGCTCTGTGGAGGGGATCGCTGCATAACACAGTCTAACCACTTTTTCTCCTCAGCTGCAGTCCACACCCAGGCCCTTGAGCAGCAGTAGGGATAAAGGAGGAAGCAGGGAGGGAGTGGTGGCTTTTCCACTGGGAATTCCAATCAGATTTCTCCAAATTCAGAGTCTGCTCAGCTGGGCAGATCCAGTTGCTTTCCAGCAGCTGGTTATATCAGTGTACAGTAACTGAAAGCACTCAAGGCAGCAAAAGCATTTCTGTACCCTAATATTCCAGCATTTCTGAATACATAACATACTTAAATGAGGCAGGAAATTACAATTATCCCCTTAGTAACAGAAACAATTTCGGCACACCAGTGGATACCGTTTATCTGTGGTTAGTCAAGCTACTTCAGAGTAAGAAAAAGTTTTATAGCACATGCTATAAAACCTAAAAGGAATTTAGTACTTCCCCCAAAATAACAATGTATCCCTAGCAGAATCAAAGTGAAATTCATCATGCAGTTTGGTCACTTGTGTAACACTGCTATGGTGCAATTTGCTCTGGATATATTACTTATCATTCTTTGCATGTCTACAGCCAACATGATCTGTCCCACCCCTCCTAAAACAGAAGGAAGGCTGAGTCTTTTCATACCTGTGTCCTATTCAGAGAAGTCTCCTTCCCATACGTCTGCATTCAGCCAATGCAATAAACCCCAGCACCTCATCAGCTTGACCCACGCTGCACATTTCCCCCACCTGCTATCATCTGCCTCTTCCTAACAATTGCATTGGTTTCTTCAGATGAAAACCTGTAACATCTCTAAGCAATACGATCTCAGAGCAGTAATGGACCATGAGCTGTCCATTGCTAACCAGGAACAAGATCCCAGGATTGCAATCAGTAGTTCCATCGAAAATAAAAATGCACTTGATGCTCTGTAGGGGACAAAAACCCCAACTCCAAACCATGTGTCAGCTACTATTTGGTAAGAAAAACGGATAAAAAAAGACAGTCATCATAAAAATCCACAGTATTCCTATCTTGGATATTTTGAGAAGCCCTGGTCCTCCCTGCTATAAAGGTGGGAGAAGATGACCAAATGTCCCAATAAAAGTTACAGAGGCAACTTCCACACAATGACTGACTGGGATATATTCCAGGAAGAGGTTTAGAAGTGTTATCTAAGCATGCAGGGGTAAAATTGTGAAGGCCAAATGTAGGCCACAGCTGAAATCTATGAGGGATGTGAAAGACAATAAGAGCATGTGTAGTTACACCACCAGCAAAAGGAGGACTAATGAAATTATGATGCTGCTGCTTAATGGGGCAGAGCACCCAGTGGCACAGGACATGGAAAAGACCATGTCGGTGTCATTGCTACCAGCAAGGTGTGGTCTTGGGACTCCCAGATCCGTATGGGTAGTAGCAAAGCTTGCAGGAGAAAGGTGCTGTTCACAGAATAGGAGGATGATGTTATGGGCTACTTAAAAAAACAAGACATATGTAAACTCATGGGATTAGAAGCAACCAAGCACGCTGAGAGATGTCCAGCATCACTGTGAGGCCACATTCTGTCACCCCTGAACAACTGTGGTGCTCATGGGAGGTCCCCAAGTGCTGGAGGCAAGGAGGATCTAGCGTATCAAGGGGATCAAGGAAGACATGGCTCATCAGCTTAACCTGAAGCGATTTTCAGAATCAGTAAGAGCAAGATGACTGGGAACAGCTTGCATGGATTTACCAAAAGCAAGCTATGCCGGACCAGCCTGAGCACCTTTGTGATGAGAAGACTGGCTGTGCAGGCAAGAGGAGAGCAGATGTTGCTTACTCGGATTTTACAGATGACATGCTTCCCCATAGCATCCTTACAGGCTAGGAGGAAATAACGACTGAACATGTGGGCTCTGCAACAGATCAAGGGAAAGGCAGCAAATGAGTGCATCTTCCAGATCAAGTTTTCTCAATATTACCATTTCTGAGGTAACAAGAAAGGTCATGGTACAGTAAACTTTGTCCTGAATCTGAGATTTTAATACACCAAAGCTGGCAAGTTTTGCTACTGTGTGGGAGAGCATCCAGATGCAGAAGTCTATGCTCATTCCAGCGATTATTTTTAGATGAATAACAATGTCCATCTTAGTATAGCAATACGCCCTGCTTTCAGATCACACTGTGAAGTACTCTTGCACTTCAGTCTTACTATTCCAATTATACCTCTGCCCACCATATTCCTTGTGAGTACCAGGACTCTCTGCCTGATCTGTAACAGTGTATTTTAAGACCACCAGACTTACCAGCTATTGCCCTGTAGTGTACACCTTAGGTCTTCCAAAACTGTGCTAAAAACTATAATGTATCCATGCCTTCTTAAAGATCTTATACACATCTCCTGACCCAGAACAGATACATCGTTTCAGTATAATACTTTTGAGAATTTATGTTTATGGTTTTAACAGTTTATTGTGACATTTAAGAACTTCTCATGCTTCTACATTTATTTATTATTTTTAATAAAAAAATCATACTATCTGCAAGTGTAAATCATTTCTATTAATTTCCTTTATTAAGGGATAATATAAAGAAGATTCAAATGTTTTCCTTTTACTTTCTACTTTCTCCTTCTATGCTTGCAGCTGCACAAATTCAATGCCTTAAAAAAATCAACATCCCAAAAAGTCAAATTTTGCATGCGTTGCTCAATTTTGAAATTACCTGATCAACCTGCTTTCAACACTGACCTGCCAAAGCACAAATTTTACCTGTGTTTTTAAAACCCCTCAGAAAGCAAACTTGCAATGGATAGGCCTTAGTGTAGGTAGGGGAAGGAAAGAAATGACACACGAGTTAATGGAAAAACTGTTTTCAAGGCCAGGCAAGCAAGTCAGGCTTTGGGCACGGCTGCTCAGGGTCAGGGTTTCTTGCTCACCCTTAGTCCGCATGCCCTGTCCTCACTGCTCCCCAGCCCTCCCAGCCCCACCAGCCAGTTCTGCCCTCTGTGCCCCCAGCAGTTTTGGGTTTGAGTAACACGGGCCTCTTGCTCTGCCTGTCCTCATCCTCTCCTCCATCGCCTGCACAGGGGCCTGACACAGCCGGGATGGTCGTGCTGTGTGCTGCCTGTTGTCATGTGCCTTGGCCAGCAGCAGCAAGAGCAGAATATGGCCCCAGTGCCGGCTCCCCTCCAGAGGTCATTGTCCGTTCCCTTTCTTGCACTCCCTCCCGGCGGACAGCCCTGGCACTTGTCCCGGATTAAACTTGATACACACTAGGCGGGCTGCCATGGGGCCGCGGACAGGCCTGACACCGCAGCAGGCCTTGATGGTAGCCAGGCTCTCCTTGCTTTGGGCTCAGAGGTGGCATCGGCTGCTCTCCTTGCCTGCAACAGCTGTGTCCTCTTGCTGTGCCACTGCTCACCTCTATGGCTGAGTACTGTCCTGCCTGCAGCCCTGCTGCGAGCAGGGCATGCGTGTGTGTGCACATGGGTGTGCCTGCACACCTGTGATCTACCAGTGTGCATGCATGTCTGGAACATATGCATGTGCATACACATGAAGATGAGCGTATAAGCATGCATGCACGTCCTGCCACACGTCCCTATGTGTGCATTTGCATATATGTCCCTCAGTGTGTATGTGGCTATAGACTCACAGAACCATAGAATGGTTTGAGTTGGAAGGGACCTTAAATATCATCTAGTTCCAAGCCCCTGCCACATGCAGGGACACCTCACACTAGGCCAGGTGTCTCAAAGCCAAGGATGGAACATTCACAGCTTCCTTAGGCAACCCATTCCAGTGCCTCATCACCCTCACAGTAAAGAACTTCTTCCTTATACCTAACCTGAACTTCCCATTTTAGTTTGAACCCATTACCCCTTGTCCTGTAATATGTATCCCATATATATCCTATCCTATGTGTACATGCATGTGCCTGTCAATCCCCACACACAGGTATATATGTATATATACATATATATGTATGTGTGTGCATATATATAGGTGTATATATGCATATATACACAAATATAGATGTGCGTGCGTGTGCAGTGTTAGACAGGCGCATGCCACCGCCAGCTCCACCATAAGAAACGCACAACCCCCCCACTCCTGCCCGGCCAATCTCTCCGGGCCTTGCGCACTGCGCATGCGCCATCCCGAGACCCGCCCCGTCCTCCCGTCACCACCCCCGCGCTTTGCGCGGACTGCCGCTCCATACGGAGGGAGCCCCGCCCCCCGAGCCCTTCCCCCCCATTGCCCTCTTCCAACATGGCGGCTGCAGCCTCACGCACGCAGGCACACACACACCGCCTCTGCTCCTTTCCGCAGGGAACCGCGAGTGAAAAAGACAGGAAGAAACCGGCCCAGGAACTCTATGGTTTCGCGGGGTGGGTAGCGTGGAGCAGCCGCCCTGTCCTCCCGCCCGCCCGCCCCTGCCCGCGTTGCACGCCGGGACGCAGCGGGTCCTCCTTCCCGTCCCCCCTCCCCCCCCAACCCCCGCCCGTCCTCCGAGCTTGCGCCGCGCCGATATCCGCGTTGCTCCCAAGATGGTGGCGCGGGGCTCGCGCTGAGAGCGAGCGAGTCCGCGACAGGAGGCGCAGCCGCGGGCCCGGCCCGCCTTCCCGCCCTCGGCAGGCCGCTCCCTCGCCCTTTCTCGCTAGGCCGCGTCCCCGTCTTCTCCGCACCGGGGCCCCGACGGCTCCTCCAGCAGTGGCGGCGGCTCCTCGCCTGCGGCCCGGCCCCTAGCGCAGCGTGGCCCCCGCATGAGCCCGGGCGGCGGTGGCGGCGGGAGTGACCTGGAGCAGCAGGCCGCGGCGCCCAGGTCGGTAGGCGCTGCGCAGCGCCCTGCCCGAGGGAGAGCCGGGACGGGGGTTTGGCGCCCGGCTCACGCCGGCCCTGAAGGGGAGGGAGCCGGGAAGCGGCCCTGCCCGTTTCCCTCCGCTTGGGAGATCCATTACCGGGGGTGGGGACGGCAGGCGGGAGGCGTCGGCGGCAGGGCTGCGTGGCCCCAGTGGTCATCCCCCTCCTCCCCGTGAGGCACATGGGTGCGGGGCCGCCCCGTCCCTCCCCAGAAGCGGGAAGGCCGGGCGGGCGGGTGGCTCTGGGCTGCAGCCCGCCCCCAGGGAGGACTGGGCTTTCTGGGCGACCTTGGGTGAACCTAGCCTGTCCCTGCCTCAGTTTCCCGGTTCCGCGGGGCTGCCGTGGGCACGGGGAGCCTGGGTGCTCGCTGGGGCAGCCGGGGAGGCTGGGGCAGCCGGGGAGGTGCGGGTGTGAAGTACTGCGAGGGTGCGTAACTAGTGTGCAAGGCCTGCTTAACGAAGTAGGTGTGTTTACTTGTTCCTGTTACCTTCTGTCCAGTCTGAAGAGTCGGGTCTTCTAACCTGTGAACAAACTGCTAGTAAACGGGATCTGTCGCTTCCCACTGCAGGACTTTCGGGGTTTCGGTTTTAAGTGTAGCGGCAGTATTTCTTTTAAAGGAGCTCTGTGGGGCATTACAGTTCACAGCTGATTCTGATGTGTCTCAGATGAGGTGATGTGGTCATTCAGAAGTTAGTATTGCTGAGGGAACAAAGCATGGTCCACAACTCTCCTTTAAGCAGTAAGAACCTGTAATCTGTAGACTTTTGATTATGCTACCTTTTCTTTTTTTTTTTTTTTTCTTCCCCTTTAGCTAATAGAAATACTTTTTTTTTTTTTTTTTTTTTTTTTTTTTGTTCTATGTGAGCTGTGTCGCAACTCTGGAAGGAAACCTGTGTCTTACACATCACTTCAGGAATGGTCTTTCTGTGTCTGTATAGAAACTTCCCTACCTAAGTAGGTGTCTGTGCAAACCTGAGGCTCTGTGAGAATCAGCTTGTCAGATTAGTTTTAACATGCCTCTTGCAGGTCTACCAAAAAGTTCTTTAGTTGGAAATTGTATCTGATTTTAGCTTTGATTTCCTAACAAAGTAAAATGTACATGACTGTATTGTTATTTTACCTTTTTGGTTTTGTTGTTGACTGGTTTGAAAGGGAGAGGTCTAAAACATAAGATTAAGTTACTAATTCATGCAAATAACATCCAGTTAGAGATTCCACGTGAAGGGGGAAGCAAAACTCTAGGTTAACTGTGTTATTAGACATCTATGACTGGGTGGGATGATAATAGAGGTGGTGAGAGGTACCCCTTGATAAGAATGAAAACTGCTGGAAAACAGGCTTTACAGTTTTAACAAACTGCTTAGTTTGGATGGTAGCATGGAATACTCTGTGCCCTTTCATCTTGTAAACAGTTGAAGGTTTGAAAATACTGTGAAACTTGGAATGTATTGAATTGAAAATAGGAAATTTGCATTATGAAATTGCTATGGATATTCCATAGTTTTTCTTACCCTCATTTGTCTTTTAAAAAGAAATGCAGTTTGCAATGCTTATGACTTGTCTTTGTAACAGTAATGTCCTGTCAATTTGATATAGACAAACCTTGAAAGAAAATCTAGACTACTGCTTAGGTTTACAGGGCTGAAAAATACCTTTAATTGAAATTATTTCTGTGCAGTATTATGGGATGCTTCATCTCTCTTTTATGAATACCTTCCATTCCACTCTAAATGTTTGCTGTTTAATGTAGTATCTTTCATACTAGAATCAACAAGTTTTTTTCTGCTTACCATCATTGTTTGCTGATTTTCCTCTAAAAGCATCAAGCTAGATGGCAAAATAGTTTGATTTGTTTGGGATTTTCTAGGGGCATGATTCTGTGACTGTGTAAAGAAAGTGACTGAAGGGAAGGCAGGCTTGAAACAGCAGAGGAGTTTAACTTGTTCACAGCAGTGTGCTTTAAAGCCTAGAGCTTGCAGTTTGGGTCCTCTTCAGAACTCTTAACATTGTGTAGGTTTGATCCTTTTTTTAATAGCAAACAAAGCTTTTAGTCTTTTTTTGACTTACTGCCACTGCTTAAAGACATATGCCAATGATTATTCTTTTGTGGATGGGATTTAAAACTGTGTGTGTATGTTAAATACATGGAGGGATGTTCTCAGCTTGTTAGAGCACCTTGAGATTGTCTCTGTTCTAATTGACTTGAGGAAATAAACCAGGTTCTTTTTCTTTTCGCTTCATGTTTGCTAGGAGAAAGCCTTTTTCAGAATTATGAAATATGTACCCCAGTATGAAATCATGCTTATTTCATTATGAATATTTGCTTTTTAAACTTGTAACATTTTGTATAAACAATAGTGTAGTACATGATATGGCATTTAATGTGGAATTAATATAATGTTTACATTTTTATAACTGCATCAAGTATGCATCACCTTAGTTTTTGCTATGGAGTAAATATATTTGTTTTTTCCTCTTCTACTTTTGGTTTCAGTTTATTTACTGAATGTTCAGAGAGAATTAATCTTTTTTTTTAAATGCAGGAAATGTCTTTCTCTCTCACCACGGCAGTGTATTCATACACTGAAAGATAAAAGCCACTAACTCTTAAAAATAGAACATGCAATTGAGGGACAAGGGGAAAGAATTCCTAAAATATGTAGGCATATATCTCATTTTCAGTGTCACTCTTTGGTACTGTGGGCCAGGTCTTTGCTTCACTTTAGTTAATGAATTTATATTGATTTTTAAACAAAGGAGACGTTTTACGCTTTTTCTGAGGTATCCAGCATATTTAATGTAGCTGTGAGTTTTACAGAGAAGCAGTGTTGAAAGATTTTCTGTCATTAATCAAATGCTGATTTGTACATGGAAGAGGGTAATACATTTACTGTCAGGGTCTGTAACAAATAATTTAGAATATAATGTTTACTAAAAACAACCCACAAAACAATCATTTTCACCCCCACTCACAGGAGAGTGCTGTAAGTTTTGCTCAATATTTGGTTCCCAGAGACAACAGCAATGAGTAAACCACATGTTAGAAGTGGCTTTTTGTCACCTTAATATTTTGACCTTAACTTTTACTGCATTAATTTTTTGTATTTACAGGCAGTGCCTGACAACCTTATAAAGCTGTATTGCCCATGAATAAAAGTTTGGAAAAAAACAGGTTCATATGAACAATAGTGTGTGTAATGTGTCTGGTTGGTCTGCAGAAAGTCAGCAAATGCAGTGTAAAGGTAACATTTTGTAATGAAGCAACACTTAAGTAGCTATATGGGCTGGTAAGATATTTCTTCAGGAAAATAACCTCGTAGGATAAATATTAAAACAAACAAACAAAAAAAAAAAACCCAAACCAACCAAACAAAAAAAAGCCACTATAAAATCAAATAATGTTGAGATCCAGGATTCATGGTTAGCAATACAATACGTGACCAAATAGCACTTTTAACTGCTATTTTTGAATAGTTCCACGTTCTTGTGGCTTGGCGTTGACAGGACTTATTAACAACTTACTCGTTGCAAAATTACATTATAAATTAAATGCTACCATGGTGTTCTGTCTCACAAATACTCATGAATTAATCTCTGAAAGGAAGTGTTAACTAATTGTTACTTTTAATAGGTTGAGCCTGCTTCCCTGTATTATTAAAACTGCTGAAAGAAGGAAGAGGGTGGAAGTCAGTCTTTAGCGATACTCTTTCCATTACCATCCTGCATGGTTCTTTACCTGTGTTTTACAGAGTGTTGAAGAAGTAGGAGAAGCTGCTGTTTTTCACCTGGGTGAACTAAATGGGTGGCTTGCCTGTGGACCCTGACTCTCACTTCATTGTCTTAGGTAAGAGGGGTGACCTGCTTCTTTGAAGCATCTTGCATTTCCTTAGAACAGGTGTTTAAGAGAAACTTCTAGCTTGTGAAGCAGTGGTTTGGGTTGAGTTTCTTTTGGGTTTTTTTGTTGTTTGTTTGGGTTTGGTTTTTTTTTTGTCACCTGGTGGCTTGAAAAGAATATTAACAGCATGTGGCTGTTCTAGAATTGTCTTTGAAAAGCACTCCTATTTGTATCCTTCCACATACCTTTGAAAACATACTCTATGTTTGCATACTTTACCTTTGAGAATCATGCTTATCTTGTGTGGTATTTCGACAGTGGAACTGTCCCATAGGTCAATTACAGCAGTGATGGTTTAGCCCAGACTTGAACTGATATACCAGCTGACTGCTTGATATTGAGGGTATAACTTTTTTCATGGAATCATAGAATAGTTCGGGCTGAAAAGGACCTTTAAAGGTCATCCAGTCCAACCCCCCTGGAATGAAGCAGAGACGTATACGAGCAGATCTGATTGTTCAGAGTCCTGTCCAGCCTGACCTTGAATTTTTCCAATGATGGGGTATCTGCCACCTTTCTGGGCAACATCTTCCACTGTTTCACCGCCTTCATTGGTAGAATTGCTTTCTTGTAATTAGTCTAAGTCAACCCTCTTTTATTTTAGAAGCATTACCCCTTGTCCTATCACAACAGGCCTAAGTTTGTCCTATCTTTCTCATAAGCACTTTTAAGTACTGGAAGGCTGCAGTAAGGTTTCTAAAGTCTACCTGGAGCCTTCTCCAGGCTGGACCGCCTCAGTTTGCTCAGCCTTTCCTCATAGGAGAGGTGCTCCTGCCTTTTGATCATTTCTGTGGCCCTCTGGACCTGCTGCAACAGATCCATGTCTTTCCTGTCTGAGGACCCAAGAACTGGGAGGCAGTACTCCAGGTAGGGACTCACTAGCGCAAAAGCAGAGGGGCAGGATCACCTCCCTCAACTAGCTGGTCACACTTCTTTTAGTGCAGCCCAGGATACAGTTAACGTTCTGGGCTGTGAGTGCACATTGTCAGCTCATGTTCATTATTTTATCCACCAGTACCCACTAAGTCCTTCTCAGGGATACTCTGTATTGGTATCACCCAGCCTGTGTTGATACCACATATTGCCCTGACCCAGGTGCAGGTTATTAACACTTGGCTTTGTTGAATGTTGTGAGGTTTTCATAGGTCCACTTCTCAAGCTTGTCCAAGTTTCTTTGGATGGCATCCCATCCCTCAGGTGTGTCAGCTGCACCACTCAGCTTGGTGTCATCTGCAAACTTTGCTGTGCAGCACTCATCCTGTACCATAAGCAAAATGAAACAAAGTCATATACTGAGAATGACCATGTCCA